>JAOBRG010168210.1:0-18176 GCA_027574985.1 Umimayanthus nakama | reverse complement strand
CGAGAATTTTTGTGACAACAACTTAATTAGCTCTCAAAAGCTGTGGCAGCAAACCCAAAAGGCTTGTTTTTCCTCTCTCAGTAATGCCATTTGTAAAAAAATAATAGAACTTAAAATCAACTGCTATTCTAATAATGCAAGAAACCTGGCAAATACCCAGTGAACTGGTCTTCCCAAGTTCCAAGAAGATGGAAGAAAAACGCAATCGTAATTTTACTATGCAAGGCAAAGCGAATCTCTTCTGATTGAGTCGAAGTACATGAAAATGAGCTGGCTATTAGTAAACTATGTCAAACTGAGATTTTGAATTGTTTTTGAAAGTCAACTGAAACACGAGTTCTCAGAAATGAAACTTTACACTGCACGAATTACAAAAAGAATAAAACTGGATACTAAAGCTTTTTACCATTTCCACTTTTTTGTTGTTGCAAACCTTTGACATTGTGGGTCGGTTGGACGACAACAAACCAAAAAATAAGTGGGGTGGCCTTACAGTTCCGAAGAAACACCAAAGGTATATGTAAGTGGAAACGGATCAGGAAGGAAAGAGAATGAATGAAGAAAAGAAGAAATTCGAACTAGAAGTTCAAATCTTTACCTTTTCTTTTAACGTTCTTTAATTGATGATGGCCGCCGTTATTTCTTTGGTAGGATTAGTGATTCATCTTCCCCAAATATGTTAGAATTTGTATGAATTTAAGATAAGATTTTGTGTACAAAATTGGTAAAACAAACGCTGTCAATCAATTGATCAAATTAAGGTTTTAAAACGATCAAGTACATTTGTTTTTACCAATTTGATTTTAAAGTTTTACCATATATCCATACACACGAGAGCATTTTCAACATTTTTAGTGTTTAGTGTTTATGACAAATTGGAAAAACAAGAATATTCTCAAAAATTGGCTCAACAAAAAGATGATCGATTGATCTAAAGTTTCTTTTTGTCAATTTTATATATAAAGGTTTACCTTAAATTCTTACATAGACGACCATGTTCTCAATAGCACTTTGAAACCTCTGTTTAGTTACAACACAGTATCCGCTTCTCTTCACGTCTGCTTCTTTCGCTTTTTATTGTTTGGCATTCTAGCACATGCAGTTTGTAAGTGATGGGGCAAAGGTTTTCAAATATAAGTATAGAACGACAGGTTTAAGGCAACATTTGTGGTTATTGGGACAATGGTACTTTGTAAAACCTTGTTTACGCTACTGCAAGTAAAAATCCAAACGTGTACCTATAAAATTCAGATGTTATTTCCAAAATTCAAATAACTTATCTAAATTGCCAACTCTAAGATTTTCTTTGAATAAAATATAGTTTTCACCTACATAAAAAACAGGTCGCTTATGTCGAACCCTTGACATTAAGAGAAACTAACACACTTAGAGTTATGTACGTGTTACAAAAGATTGGTTGCAAGATTGCTTTTTGGTGACACCGACGGATTTCTTTGAACATAATACCGAGTTGTCGATTGTATAACAAACATTTAAATTGAATTCTCCATATTGAAAATATTATAAAAGAGTAAGATAAAATATTATTTCGTATCAGAAACATACGTTTTCGTGCGATGAACATATCTTCAGGTTTAAGATGTATTTCAAATTGCAGATGCACTCCAGGTTAAAGATGTACTTCAGCTTGAAGGTGTACTCAAGGTTGAAGTTCGGTTGAAGATGCACTTCAGGTTAAAGATGTATTATTGAGGTTGAAAATGTGTTCCAGGTTGAAGATGTGCTCGTAGCATGAAAACGTTTGTTTTAAATACAAAGTTGCATTTCACATAGCTTTTACACTGCACAAAACAAGACGTTTGTGCTGAATCGCACACATTAAACGCTTAAGTTTTGTACGCATCAAAAAAGAATATTCGAATGGAATTGCTTTATGATGACACAGCTTTCATTTGTGGCTTCAACTTGTGCTTCTTAAAATAACGCGGAGCTGCACCAAGTAGCCAATCAGGATCGACGACACACACATCCCTCATATAACACTTGGACGTGTGGACCAGCTCGTTATACAACACATACGACGGCTTGGACATAAAAAGAGCCGAGGCTGGGTGAATAGCTACAGGCTGACCGTGAGCTACAGTACGATAGGTTCCATCAAGTTGAAGTTCAGCCGAATTCATGAACAGGCCAGTTGCCAGACAGTTTCTTATGACAGAAGTGTCTTTGCCGCAAGACACTAAGGGAATATCCAGCCTTGTGCATAAATCTCGTAATTGCTTTCTCACATCTTGAACCTGCCTCATAACTCTGGTGTTGATAAAGTTTTCCTGACACCACTGCTTGTTGCCGCCAACGGCCCTGTAAGCTCTGTACATGTTCAATGATGTTATTTGGTCACCTTCGGTGGACAGAAATTTCTTCTTGACTGAGTTGGCCAAGTCTCTCTTGTCATGAGGTGTGTAGGTGAGCGAATCAACCGAGAGCAGGGCCACCACTGTCAGGACTTCCTCAGTGCACCGAAATTCCTCCGACTTGAGGATAACTCTTGCTAGGCGTGGCTCCAGGGGAAAAACTGCCATCTTGTGCCCAAGAGGACTTAGCTAAAAGAAATGAAATGGTTTCAAAACTCTGTTAAGTTAGAAATTCAAAATTACTTCAGAAAGTGTCACCTGACTAAAGCAAAAGCGTTTGAGCGTTACTGTCTCTTGGTTGTCTCTACCATAATACGGAACAGGATTCCTGAATCATATAAGAACAGTCCTATTGTCCTAAAAAACCCATAGAGTTAACCGAGGATTATCGCTAATTAGGCTTTGGAGCTTTCAAGCACTTTTGAATGTTGTTGGTTTGTAGTTGATTGATCGTCTGGGTTAGTGCGTCCCTGAGAATAACTGTTGTTGGTTGTGACTAACAGCTCTGAAGTTTACTTCCATATAGGTTATTGATTTTATGCTCTGTCATAAAATCAATAGTTCTTCAGCCTTTGCGGTTGAAAAAAATGTGATAGCAAATAAAAAAAATTCATTAACACTGGACGACTAGTTTAAAATCTGTCTGACGTTTCTGGCATTAGCCTTTCGTCAAAGCAGACTGATAAAGCGGCTTCATACAAACTATAGCTTTGCACAGGTCTTGAGTGTTTAGATTTACCTTTGACTCACTCTTCCTTTTTAACAAAGCACCAAGAATTTCCAGTTGATTCATTGCACTCTCCATAGTAACATCAGATGGACAGTCCATAAAATCAAAATTCTGCACATTGCTTATGCCGAGGGCCATCAGTTGCAGAACAACACTGGCCAGGTTGCATCTTTGGATCTCAGGGATGGTCATCTCACGTAACTTGTCAAACTGTTCCTCAGTGTACAGACGGTAACAATGGCCACTGCATTCACGGCCTGCACGCCCAGTTCGCTGTCGCGCTTGAGCTTTTGAGACTGGTTTAACTGCTAACATGTCTAAACCTGTTTTGGGACTGAACCCTGCAGTACAAAGAATGTAAAGTGTGCATTAGAAATGATTGCAAACTCTGGTTAGTGGTAATTATTAGGGTATTCATCATACACTGACCAACAAAACTTCTATTTTATGAAACTGTATCAGTAAGCTACTTTAAGGCCTGTGCAAACGAATGAACATGTTGTGCCAACATGTCGGGCACAACATGTTGCGTTTGTTTGTACACCATGTTCGGCTATGTTGCAAGATATTGGGCATATGTTGCGTACAGTTTGAAACCAATCAAACTTTTTGGCCAACATATTGCAACATTTATTTGTTCCCGTGACCGATGAACCAGGTTACATTCCAACATGAAGTGATTGTCTTCTGTAATTAAGTCTATTGTTGTAATAATCTCGTTGACGTTCCTGTCTTTGTTGTTTAATTTCTCCCTTCTTGTTTATGTGACTGGGAGTATTTTCAAGATGGCAGAGAACAACACTAATTGCGATGCATTTTTGCGTTTTCCATCATCTGTTCATACAGCTATTTAAAAAAAGGTTGTCATAGTCAATAGTACAATACTGGAACCGAAAGGAACTATGGGATCCAAGCAGCACAAATAATCTCACTGTTAGCATCGACTTTGCAAAATATGGAATGCAGGTTCATCGTATAATACCACGGCTATGCTCTCTGGCGCAATATCACTCATTATGAGTGTACCAAAGGTTCCTTTCGGTTCCAGTATCGACTATTGACTATGACAACCTTTTTTGAAACAGCTGCATTCATCGAGTGCCATAATGGCGGGCTAACGACACGTGACAACAATGCAGTTTCGAAAAGAGTTCTGGGTAAACATAAAACTCAGACTCGCTTCGGTATTACCGTAAAAGCAACATTTCCCAACATGTTGTGATCGATTGAACACCGTCAGCCAACATCTGCCAACACAAAAATGTTGGGTGATGTTGCGCCAACATGTTGTGTTCGTTTGCACGGGGCCTCAAGGTTCCCATTTTTTAGTGGTGTAGAAGTTGTATTTTACAGTTTTTAAAAGTTGTTGGACTTGCTTAATTCAAATAATAACTGAGTGAATGTAATCACGTTTTCCTAACAATTACATTTTATTTATAATATAGTATAGTATAGTATTGTAATTGTGCAATTTCATATTTCCTGTAAATTGCTATAATTACACATGCTTAAGCTATTTTCAGGAAAATTGTTTAAGCTTAAAAACTTCCACACCTAAGCCAGACTACAACAGTTTGAACAAGGTTAGAGCTCTAGCCAAAAGTTTCCTTTTAAACTAAACTATTTTCCTAAATAGAGTTTTTAAAAGCATGTGGTATTATTATAGTAACGCTTTATTTTTTTGATGTAGGCTATTATTATCCATTCATTTAATAAAACATCGCTATTTCATATTAATTTCAGCTGTTAGCAGTCTCTGCAATATTACATAGTTTAGGTTGATTTTGCAGAAAGCTCTTGATTTATAAAAGAACAAAGTCAGCCTGAACTGAAAACCGTATATTCTTTTATGTGATTTGACTGTAAGTTGTGAATCCTCTAATCCCCCATCCAGTGGGCTTTTTCCAAGCATTTTGGAGGGGTAAGGTACATTAGGGTGGGGTCCTAAAAGGCTAGTTTCCATATAGTCAATTCGGGTCGTTTTGGGAGGTTCCGAATCTTTCTGAAGCACCAAGGCAACTGAAGCAATCCCATATTACTATCGATTTCCATATGGTCTATTATGGTCACTTGGGGTTCGTCTGGAAAACAGTTGTAAAATATGGTCCTGGGGGCAGACAAAACATAGTTTTAGTTGGAAACCCACACAAAATGGCAGATGCAGAAGAGCTCAAGACTGAGCTTTACAGGCATTTTTACTTTTGCTTGTTCTTCTCTGTCACAGATTGAGATAGTGAGAGATAGTCAGGAGAAAGCAAAGGTTTTGGGTATGTGAACTTTTCCACAGCAGAGAACAGTTCAGCTGGTATCACTCATTGCAAGAAAACTCAGACTACCGATGGAGAGTACATCTTCAGATGAGTATTTCTCTATGCAAGCTTTTTCAGATCTTCCGCAATCAGTTTCAATTATAAAAAACTGTAAAAGGAACTTCTCAAACTGCTCACTCAAAGCTGAAATGCATTGTGGGCCTGTTTTGGGTAGTCTCTGATACCTTCTGTTTAGTCTTAAATTGTGCCTTTTCCAGTTGTCTCTGGGTCTTTTGGGGTTGTCTGGATAGAACTCGGCAGTTAGCAGTCGTTCGTGGCAGGTTGCAGTTGTGTTGGCTTAGTTTTGTAAATAATGTTCTCAGTCATCCGTAAATTTCTTGCTTCATTATATTTAGAGGGGGGGACTGATTAGAAGATTTATAATGGTAACTTGCTTTAAAATTAGTTAACAAGTTCAATATGAAAATCAGTTTATAGTCTCAATTGCTCACCTTTGGCCTTTACATAACCGGTATCTAACACATATTTGACACCTGGAATAGTAACAGAAGTCTCTGCAATATTTGTAGCCAGAATTACTTTCCTGGTTCCCTCTGGAGCTGGCTGGAAGACTTTCATTTGCTGCCTATGAGGCAAAGCGGCAAACATCGGGCAAACCAGCAGTCTGGGACAATCTGCAAAACAAAATGTGAGGTTTTCAAAATTCAGGAATTGGTTGCACTTAGGATGACCTTCTTTTACCTTACCAGCTGTGGACAGGGACATTAAACAAATGGTGTAATCTCTTGAAATGATATCCAGGGAACTTAAAAGAAATTAGACGCTTTTTGAAATAAGTAGCTAAGGGTAGTAATCCTCTGGGGGATACTCCCCACATTTAAGGGTAGGGGTGTGCCCCTGGGACCCATAAAGTCTGACCCTGTCCCTGACCAAGAAAAGCTTTAAAATGATACCCAATTCTTGACTCAAAACATGAAAAGCATACCCTGTTCTTGGCAAATTTCAAAGCTTACTTTTATTGAGAATATGCTTTGTACATCAGCTGTTGTTGTCTGACAAAGTAGCATCTGTTTTAGCCAGTGTGGTTTGACAAAATTGCACCTCTATAATAATTGAGCCTTAATTTGCAATTAAACATTTTATTCTAAACTGACTTAAACTTGACACCCTGTTCTTGACCTGAAATCTTGTACTTTATCTACTCTGTTCCTGATAAAAAGGTTTGAAAATCATATACCCTGTAGAGCAGCACAAACCTGTATATATAGTCAATATATGGGAGTACCCTCCCATCCCCCCTCTCTCCGGTAGTAATCCCAGTGTGTTTGGAGCTGTGGTTTGAGGTCATATACATAGTGTTTAGTGATAGCCAGGGGCACAACCAGATGCTTTAAACTCAATCTTATGACCTGACTGCTTAGAACTGTACTTTAAAGCCTTTTATAAGCCCCAAACATAACACATAGCACACTGCTAAACTCCTATAATATTATATCATTTAGCGTATTAGAAGCTGAAAGGGTTAATGAAATCTTACAAACCTGAGGGGCAGCTCTGACCGCAGGCTGTCACCAGTTTGGCAAGGGACTCAATCTCATCCTGGCCAGTGAGAAATACAAGAATGTCCCCCCTTGGGAGAGGCAAACTATACTGTGATACATGAACATGCCAAGAGGGGAACATTCTAGAGGAATGTGGGGTCTGGGAAAAGAAACTCTAAATTGTAATGCCTTAGTTAGTAATAATAATAATAATAATAATAATAATAATAATAATAATACTACTACTAATAATAATAATGATAATAATAATAATAATAATAATAGCTTTGTTGTAGAATCCAGTGAAATGACTCTTACTCTACAATTTACCATATAAAATTATGTGCACAATACTATATTAAATAAAATCTGCTTACAAATTCCAAGTTTCACAGTATACCCCCATCCCCTCCCCTATCACTTTGCTCCTGCCACCCCCTTCTCTTTTCGCAATTATTACAACATTTTAAAATAATTTCTCTTCAGTTCAATTAAAACAAGAGGAATTATTTAGTTGTCCCTGTGGGCTAAATACTGTCTTACTAGTTTTACTTACTTCTTTAGTTTAATTTCTCCTTTTAGTTTCACCTTGATTTTGTTTCAGAAAAAAGCAACAGATTACATGATTTGAGATGGGGCAATTGCAACTATTTTTCTATGTATCTATTCTTCAGAACAAAAAAGGTCAAAACGATAGAAATAATCATTGCCTACATGTATATATTGACCTCACAAAATCTACTGTGTCTATGATGTTTTATTTTCCTTGCAAAAACTAAGAGTTGATTAAAATTTGTTCATGCATTAGTTCATTGACTGCACAAGAAATTCTGAATCAAAACATACCAAAGTGTTGGAAGTGACACCCTGACATTGATGGACTGACTGGCATTTTTTGAGACTCTGTTGATGAGTGGAAGGTCATAAAACCGTATTTTGAAGGGTGACATGTACATAGCTTATCTATGGGAGTACCCAACCCCCCCCCCCCTCCCTGGAAAGTTTTTCATACCCTGGTGATTGTTCTTGATGTAGCTGCATCACAGTGACAAGAGCAGCATGAATGTAATCAAGCTGTGGTTCCACTGCATACATTATCTCCACTGGATATTGTCGGCCCTGGACGTACAAAACCTTTGCACCATCAAAATATTGAGAGAAGTCTTCAGCTTCAAGAGTCGCTGACATAACAATAATCTTCAGAGGTCTCTCCCCTTGTTTCTGTCGCGTCTTCTGCGCAGACTTTACGACCCCAAACAAAACATCGGTGTGCACTGTCCTCTCGTGAGCCTCGTCCAGAATAACAACGGCATACTTGCGCAATAACGGGTCGCCCACCGCCTCGCGTAACAACATGCCATCTGTCATATATTTCACTTTCGTCTTGTGCGAGGTGACATCGTCGAACCTGACAGAATAGCCAACCTGCTCTCCAAGTTTCACTCCCATTTCCCGCGCGACGCGGTGTGCGACACTCACTGCTGCTACGCGCCTTGGCTGCGTGCATGCGACAACGCCAAATTTGGCCATTTTGGCCTCGTACAGAAATTGCGGGATTTGCGTTGTTTTGCCACTTCCTGTTTCACCAACTACAATTATATTTTGCTGCTCACGTATCTCTGCAATCAGAGCTTGCCTTGCTGAGTATATAGGTAGATCCTGCCGTTGTCTTCTCAATGCAAAGTAGTTCTTACTTGGCGAATTGATGGCGTTCGTGTGTTCATACTTTCCATTTGTAGCTCCATTTCCTGTTTGAGACAATGAACGAAACAATGTCTTCTTCGCCGAAGCGATTCCAGTTTCGGAAAGCGATCGTTTTATCCCTCTACATCCTGGTTTGGCAGTCATAATCAAGCCAAAATGCACCAAAATTTAAGTCAATATACACGTTTAACTACATCCGCCATTTTGTTTGGAATGTAAATCCGCTGGTCAAATGTCTGCGGCCGACGGCACCAGATTGGTCATCTTGCAAATGCACATCTTTGGTCATTTTGTTTCTTTTAAATTGATTTAATTACAGAACAAACTCTTCAATCGGAAGCCATGTCCTTCACAAAAACCTAAGTTTATGTAAAAGTAAATTTTTTAAAAAGCAGGTGTAAAAAATTTAGGATTTCGTGCCAGCAAGTTGTCTAAACACAGCTTCACGGCTGCTGCACAGCCTTTGTTTGTAAAACTATTAGCTGGCTACGGAAGACGATATCGTCCCGTCTCTTGAGGTTTTGATGAGCAGCCCATTCTTCATTGGAAAGGTTGGAAAACTCGGAGAGTTTGCAAAAGCTCAGTTTTCGAATGACAGAGATGCTAAGGCTGAAGAATCGCAAGGCGTGTGGTATTTCTAGCGGTTCTAGAGGCGTATCCGGGACTTTCTCTAAAATGGCCGTTTCTTGCTGATTTTGAGATAAATTTCGTACTCGTTTGATACTAATGTTTTGTTCACTGCGGTCCTGGGAAATGCTCCTCTGGGAAATTTTGAAAATTTAACTCTCAGGAACGCCGATTTTCTGCGTTTTTATTGACCAAACTTGGCGTCAAATGAGAGCACATGTTGCCCAAAGCTGTCTATTCGAGCGTAACATAGTCGGCCCCGAGCAAAACGGAACCGCCTCTCGAGTTGTGCAAGGAAACTGGGGCACAATTACTTTATATAGTCACAAAACACAAATTCGGGATTGAGGCAAGCGATATTCATACTTTTTTAACAATTTATTTATCAAGCGTTCAGAAACACAAGAAAAAGACAGTTAGACAAAAAAGCAAGTCTGAGGCGTGTGAACGTAACCAAACGTTCGGGCATGTGAGCGTGTGAAAAAGTGCTGAGGCTTGTGACACACGCTCAAGACGTGTGTCTTCGTAGGTCTGGAATGAGTCTAAGCAGCATCCCAGCTCACTTTGGAAAGTTATCATCAGGACCATCGCTTCAAAAGACAAAGATAAATTAATCTACACCCGTGATTATAAGACAGTCGCGAATGAATTCAATAATTTCTTCGCTTCTGTGGGCAGAAACGCCTTTGAGACAGCGGCGCGACTAGCTGAAGAACACAACATCGTGATGCCCGCTTTTAACCATACTAACCAGTGAACTTTTCACTTTTAGAGCGGTGACCTGCGAAGAAGTGACAACGTATCATTGCTTCCCTGCCCTTAAATAAGTCCTCTGGGATGGATAAGCTTAATGCCCGAATATCCAAAGACAGTTTACCGGTGATCCTCGGCCCCCTAACAGATATCATCAACAGCTCTCTCAACACTTGTTCAGTTTCCCTACGGCATGGAAAGAGGCAGAAGTAGTACCTATTCTGAAGAAAGGAGACCACGAGGCGGCACTGATCAAACAACCGTCCTTTATCACTACTACCAGTTGCTGCAAAGGTGTGTGAAGAGAAACCGTTCTAGAACCGAGTTTTACAAATCTTGTTTTAAATAACAGATTTTCCCAAAAACAAAGCGGAAATAAGAAATCCCATTAAGTATTTATATTACTGACTGCATGCTTGATGCAATGGACAAAAAGATCTCGGCTTTGATTTTATTAGACCTGTCAACTGCTCAACAGCACCAACCATGAAGAATTTTTACATATTATGAATGTATTTATTATATATTTTCTTACATCGGTGTGGGATGTTTTTTTGGGGAAACATGTTTATGTATAAAACCTATTTTAAAACCCCATTTAATGATCTTGAAAAAGGATTTCCGTGTTATAATTATTTTCCGATTTCTATATCCAAAATAATCCCCGTCTCTTTTAAGGTTACCGCTCACCTTGAGTGGTGTTTTCAGTTTTTGGTATGTAACTTCGTTAATACGCATCGGTTACCCATAAACCTATATATCAATGAAAAGCTTGTGAAATTATTTAGTTGTGGTGATTTTTCCTAAACATTTTTTTTCGTAAACGAACAAAAGCTTCATTATTCAAACACCCCTTTACTCAGTTCTAGATGTCACTTCAGATTACGCCATTTGTTTATTAGTTTTAGTACCATTTGCGCTCCAATTCCGTCCTGGCAGTTATTGATTGAATTTTCTGCAGGCATTTGAAGAAAATTCCCCGTTTGAAGCACACAAAACTGCACTGTTTAAGTAATAAAAAAAGATTCAGTAAAGCGGAAGTTCAAAATTCGCCAGGACGGTTTTCGTCTTCGGCTATTACTTTATCAACTTGCCAAATTTGACGGCGCCAGATTAAAACTGAGGGAGTATTGATCCTTAACGTTTTCGTAGTTTTAGCCAAAACTCACTACAAAACGTTATATAATTTTACTTTCGTTCGTCTTATCTCGCAAACTATCAGAAGTTATTTTATTGTATATTTAAATTCTGCGAAAATATCAACTTCGAAGTTTTGATCCGTTCTAACACGAACGGTAACCTTAAGGAATTTTGCCTTCTGAAGTTCCGAAATACAGTTAACTTATACACTGCCGCTTGTTTCATGTATCAGTGTGGCAGGGGTTGTCTTCCTGATAATTTCAGAGAACTCTTTACTCCTACAAGCAGCAGGCATAACAATTGTTTAGACTTAGGCAAACTTTTCTCTGCCTTGTGCTCGTACAAACTATGGAAAGTTTAGCATGGGATTTTGTGGCCCGCACTCAATAAAAACATTTCTAAGTTGACTGTGAAATCCCCAATATTTTTGGCTACTCTATGAAGTAACTACAGTCGCGCTCCCGATAACTCGAAACTTGAGGGAAAAAAGAAAAAGGTTCGAGTTATCAGAGGTTCAAATTATCAAGGGTAAAATTCTGTAGAAAATGACCTGAAGGGAAATTAAATTACTTCGGGTTAGCGTGAGGTTCGAGTTAGCGAGGGTTCGATTTATCGGGAGTCAACTGAATCTAGTACTCAATTCCTATTGAAAGCCTTGTCTTAACAACATTACAGCGCATCCTACTGACATAGTCTACATGAAAGTTCTACTTTTCTTTGTTAGATCAAAGAAGCAGAATAATCATGTAATCATTTCGAAAGACGGAAAAATTAATAGTCAATGTGGTAAAACACCACTTTCCTTCCTAAATTTATCCAGTTCGCAAAGAATCTTGGGTACAGACGTGCAGGTGCAGATGAATGATAAGTCAATTACATACAGCATGCAACTAAATGTGTTCTAAAGCATAAATTTCGTTTATTCACTTTGCTTTCTTCTTCTTCTTCTTTTTTGGTTTGGTTGCCTCGATCGCTGACACAATAAAGTCCAGGTCCTGTGCCGCGTTATTATCAACAGTTTCAGGTGGTTTCGTCTCCTTTGCATTTGGCTTTTCAACACCGCCTCTATGCTTCGTCTTACTCTTTGTGGTGAACAGGTGGTCTATGGTATCATCTGACTCCAAGTCCGGTTCTGTCTCATAGTACTGGGGAGGCGGCTATTTTAAAGACATATAACAGAATTGCAGGTGAGAAATGGAAAATTTTTGAGTTATAGTTTTTTAAGTGATTACTAGAAATCAAGACATTGCATTGCAGTGTCTACATAAGTGGATTTTCTAACAGTCACCCTCTTCACAAGTTGTTATAGGTTGAACAGCGAAAAAGACCATTGCACAGTTTCGCCGCCATCTTGGTTTGGGGGTGATCCCAAGAAAAATTACAGCAAATGCATGGCCGGAAAACCATTTAACTTAAAAAGCCTTATTACTTTGCTATTATGCAGCTGATTTAAAAAGAAATGTCTTTTGACAGGTATCGAAACGGAAAATTCTACAAGCAAAATAGAAAGAATAGGTTTTGGCTAAACGTTCGTAATCAAAACTTTAAACTCCATACACGTCTTTGAATCCAAACTCAAGGATCTGCACGAAGTTCTGAAAGTTCGATTACGAAGATTACAGCTTTAAACTATTCTTCTTGTTTTTTAAGACCTTTTTTCACATCAATATCTTAAAAAAATATTTTGGACAAAATTCAATATATGAAAGCAGCTATGAGAGCTAAAAGTTAATCATTCCTCACACTTTTGCTGTAACGTTTGTCGCGACTGCCCCAAACCAAGACAGCCATGGAAACCTTGCAATGGTCTGTTTCAGACCCAAATGTATTTTCCTGACTTTCCATGTCTCAAAACATGGTCTTGCAATTTTCAGATCTTTGCAGCCTTTCAAACTCTGTACAAACTAGTTCTCTAAACAGATACTAAGTCCTTCTCAAAAATACCTTTATGAAATTAGCAAAAATCTCTAAAGGACTAACCTGCTAATCTTTCTGGTGGAAAAAATGAATTCTCGAATGTAAGCAACAGATGAGGTCCCATACAGTTTCAAAAGCTGGTTTAAAAAGCTCAAAGCTACGGTTCAGACAAAGTCTACTGAACCAGTTTTCTCTTTTTCCTTTTTTTTCGTTTGCCAACCATTCTTCGTAAAGTTTTTTCTAAGAAGGAGCGCGAGTCGCCTGAACCCCAGAACGTGGTTATACAAAACAGAACAGTGACAACAGGAAAAATCGTATATTAATCCTTACGTTATCAAGAAACCTAAAAACAGTATTTTTCATGTCATTTGTAAGTTTGAACTCGACGGTGGCTAGTTTGGTGCGTGTTCTTGGTGCTTAGCAGTGTTTACACAACAGAAACTAACCTGGGTTTAATAGTTCAGTTAAGCCGGGTCGAACCCAGGTTAGTTTGTGCCGTGTAAACAGGGCTTTGCTGACTTCTTAAACTTCTAATTCACAAGGGTCATAAAACTTCGTAGGTAGTAAAGCTGAAGAATGCATATGGATATGTTACCTTTAGATAAAACTCATCAATTTCAGTCTGGGACGTCTCTTCAATCGATCCCAATCTCCCATCGAATCCCAATGACTTCAGTTCTGTGCCATATAAAGAATTCATTGGCTTTTCAATCTTCCTCTTGGACGTCCGGTTTTTCTAAAAATATATTCAAAAGAAGTCAAACAAACATCAGTCTTGGTTGCAATACAATAAACATACATGCCCACAGGTTTGCAAGTTATCAAAACTAGTACGTTAAACAAATACTTGAACAGTATTTTGTTTTGTTGATCTTTGAAATATCTTGGATAAAAAAGTAAAGCCGCGTCGCTAAGCTTTTCTCTGCTAGCTATATTCTTAAGTTTGATTTTACTCTTCAACATCCCCCAAAAGCTTGCAATGGTCCATTTCACAGTTCATGAAAGGTAACCAAGCCTCTACATGAAACCGAGGCGAAGGTTCTCCTCGCACAGTTAGAGAAGTGGAAACAATTATTATAAGATCAAGAAAGAAACTTGTAAGCATGTCTACAATTTCCACCTCTCTAACTGTAGACAGAAGACAACTTTTGCTCGGATTCATGTAGAAACTTGGTTACACTGTACCTTTCCGGAACTGTGAAATGGACTTTCCTCTTCGCCATGATAATGTTGGCAGCAAGTCAGGTCAGCTCCGCGTTCCGGTTCTTAATCAACTTGGGTGCTTATAAATAATAATGATATACAGGATACGTGACCGTGTTTGCTTGTTTAGTTCTCAAATCATTTAAATGTTTATAACGAGTTTCCTTACCAATGTCATTATGTTTGGTACCACGGACTCAACACTGATGTCGTTTTTGACAAGGTAACGCAATCTGTCAATCAAGTCGATAAATATACCCATAAAACTGAAGTGAAGTGCCCAGTGATTCAAAACACCAAAAGCTAATCAAACAGTGTGAGTACCTGTTCCTGTTTGTTAGCTTTCTTTGCTACAGCAATCTCTTTCTCCTCTTTCAGTATGTCATCCAACATCTTCCTTTTCCTATAGACCTTCTCCTCTCGCGCATTCCAATCTCCAGAACGCTTCTTGTAGTGTTCAATTCCACAGTTACGTAGCATTATTCTTCCATAGAAGTTCCTGCTCAGGTGTTGTTCACTTGCTGTTAGTTCTTCGGTTATGGCCTCCTTTGCAGTAGCTTCAAGATGTTTCCAGCACGTGTCTATCACATGACTCCCTTGTTTGTCGGTGGCTAGTTTCACGAAGTTCCCCTGTTTCAGACGGGAAAAAAGATGACTCTTTAAAAGCAAACTGGTTTTAATCAGTCTCATTTGAGTTCGTATTTGTTCCAATCACCAATGTAAACTGTGTATCCGTCTCCCTTATAGTTTGAAGATAATTTCTATGGTAAACTTCGAAAATTTCTTATGTTTCAGAGAAAAACAGAAGACCCTATGTTAATTATCAATTTGAAATGAGTTAGTTTTTGTTCCAATCATTAGTGCAACACACCGTCTTCCTGAAACCCTCCCTTCAGTTCAAGATAACTTGCAAAGGCCCTCTGCTTTCTTGAGGAACAAGGATTTGTTGTTAACAATTTAAGTCTGAACGGTATTCATATTAAATTTTGTTCCAATCATCAGTGCAACCACCGTTTTCCTAAATCTCTCTCTTCAGTTGGAATGTAAATTTTGCGCTATAAGCTTCACAAAATGTCCCTATTTCAGAGAACAGCACAGGATTCACCAAAAGCAAACTTACTTTTTACAATCAACATGAACTAAGTTTGTATTTGTTCCAAATACCATTGCAGTTAACGTCTTCTCTAAATTCTCTTTTTAAAATAAAAGATAACCTAACACAGATGAAACTGTGATATTTATCAAAGAAAAACAAGTCCTTTTCCTTTGGGACGAAGAATGTCTCCTAATCTTTTAGCAAATAAACAAATAGAGCAAATGCGAAAGTTCACAAAACATTGCTTACCTTCATTTTGTCTACAAATGCCTGTTTCTTCTTCGATGCCACTGTTGAGCTCCTAATGAAGCTCTCTAGTGTGTACGAACCCATTTGGTTACACGCCAATGTCACAAGCTCCTCTGGTAACATGGACAGTAAACTTCTAACAAACACTTTGGGATTTTCAAACTCATATAGTGTCTTCAGGAGAATAGCACCGTGGTAATTGATTGTCTTCAATCTTGGTGGTTTTTTTGCCTGAAACAAAATTTGTTTAATTCCTTTAATTCAAAGAAAAAAGTCATACAACTTAATTCAGTTCCAAATGTGTTCCAAACATAGCGAATTTTCACCTTCTATTAAGTAATTAAAGATGGTACTTAACTAGATTCAAAGATAACTAATTAAAGATGGTACTTAACTAGATTCTACATTCCATGTCTATGGATTCTAATACAAAAATTCAATTACAGATACATTACTGGATTATGATCCACATTCACATGATTCTGGATAACTGCAATCTAGATTATTTGTCAGCGCATTCTTGATTAAGATTCCAGATTCCTTGTCTGTTCAACCTAGAATTTACATTCTTTGTCTATGCATTCTAGATTCCACAGCTATGGATCTAGATTCCTTGTCCGCGCATTCCAGATTCCACAGAATGGATTCCACATTCCTCTGGATGGATTACAGGTTTAAGGCATCTAGATTCTTGATAGCAATGACTGGCTGCCAGATCCCACACTGTATGTTTACACGAAATTTAGTAAAAAGCGTCAAAATACTACTCCTACACAAGCTGATATTTCTTTCACTTGCACGCAAAAGACACCTACCTTTGACCCCGCTAGACGAATTTAAGACATCATGTGTTACAACAAACTAAAAGTTATAAGTAATACACCAGATTCCCCACTCATTGGTTACAGAACCCAATCCGAATATTTTCCAAACCAACATTGACCCTTGATTCCATATCTGGGGATTTGCTATTCCTGTTCTCAAAAGTTTTATACTCCAGACTAACTCACGTTGGACAGGACTTGTAAAGCTCACATATGGAATTCTGGGTCCAATCCATGTGAAAAAATGTAGCTCTTGTTTGAATTGTTTTTTAAGCCAAGTGAATGCATTTCGTATTATCTGGTATTTAACCACCCACATGAAATTACTGATAACTTAATATAACGTGTTTGCTAAGCAAGTGTGTACGTACCTCCTCTGTTTCTGTCTCATCAGAGTCTAGTTGCTTATCTTTAACTCCATAGAAGACATCATAAGTGGTAAGAGAGGCTAACAGGGGCACAGAGCTCTTCTTCTCTACTTGTCCCTCACAATGGAATGACTCCAGAAGTTTAGTCACTAGAGCTTTTTGTTTAACCTTCATCCTTGCACATGTCTCTGCCATCCGTATTATCACTCCCATATGACCAACAGCAAGAACATCTTCAACATACTCAAGCAATTCATCTATCATTGCCTCAGCCTGAGTTTCATATAAAAGTAACAATTTCCATTAATGTTTAAAAAGTTAAACAATAATATTGTTAAACAAGAGAAACTTGCTTTCCTCACAGGATATTATAACAATAACTTGGTATCAAACTACAACATGTTTATAGAAGCAGCAATAATTGTGTTGAATAGTATTTACAGTGTAGCAGGGTTCCTACAGCTTAGCAGCCAACAAATTTAAGACCTTTTCAAGACTTTTTTATGCCGAAAGTCAAAAAATTTAAGACAAATTTTTCATTGCAAAAAATAAAAAAGGAGCCTTTAGCAAGATAAAAATGCTTTTTAAATGCTTTTTAAACACTTTCCTAGGTAAACAAGATAACACTTTCAAAAGAATCAATGACACTGACAAAAAAGTTCTCATCAGCAACAGTATACCTAGGCACTCAGACGCAAACATCACATTGAAATTGACCCAGATACTGTATAATACGCAGAGAATACGTCAATGATTTGGCTGCAAGAAAAACTCACTTTCATTGGTCTTACATATTTAATGGCTTTTAAGACCTCAAAAACAACTTCTAGTAGATTTAAGACGTTTTTAAGGCCTTAAGTATACAAAGTAAAGACTTCTAATGATCTGCGGGAGCCCTGTATTAATACCAAACAAGAAAACCTATGGAGTCCAAGTCCTGTGACCTTTCCCTTATAACCTGTACCTATAAAGCATACAGAAAGCAAAAAATATTTGCATAGTCTTTTTGTATTTTGTTTTCATTCCACAAATAAAAAAACAAAACTCATTTCCTACATGTATGCACACTCACACATAAAACTTACTCTCCACTTACTCATCCATATCCTTTCATTTCGCGTACCAGTACTGTGTTTCCTCTATTAAGCCTACAGTACTAGGGGCTATCATGTATGTGTTTTTGGATTTTTTGTACTAGGGGTATATAAGAAGCTGTTGGCTTAATAAGCTTACCTGATCTGGCCTGAAAGGTTGGGCTTAGAAGAGACTGGGAGCCAAATCAGTTATGGAGGAAACCTACATAATATATTTCTTGCTTCTGTTATTACCAAAAGTTAGTCAGAAAGACTTTGCAGCACTGTCACAATAAAATCAACTGT
>JAOBRG010167988.1:0-18180 GCA_027574985.1 Umimayanthus nakama | reverse complement strand
AATTTCACTACCAACCAACAATTTCTGTTAAGCCCTCCGTCCAAAAGTACCGAAAAAGACTCTGGAACGGTTGTCGGAAAGTGGGCTGAATTTAACCAATGGTTGGAAGAAACTTTAAACTAAGACTTCTTCATCTAGAAACACGTCCAGTCTTTCTAAAGTGTTACTGAAGTATATTCCAAAGAAATTCTATAATGTATACAAGGAAAAACAGCTCGTCAATCTTAAACCAACCCAACCCTTGGTTGGAGCTAACCCGCTCGGGAACAACTGGGTGCAGGGGGGGCACGAACAAACACGGCATGAACATCTACGTTAGCTACAGCTCGCTTATAATTTGAGCACACCCCCTCCCCCCCCCGAGCTGAACAGTATCCAACACTTACTTGCTTGTGCTGTGCTTTGTCGCCTGTCTCCTCCACATCGGATGATTCAGATTCGGAGCTTTGGCCAGGAAGAGGTGAAGATGGCAAAACTAGTACCACAATGAGATCAATTTGGACGATGATCAACATTAGATTTAATAGACATTTTTGTCAATTATATACCCACTCCTCCCTCACCTCAACCTCACCCCAATCTTGACTCTGTTAAACCCTAACCCGAGGGGGAAGAGGACTAGTTGCCCAGATTAACATCAAACTACATGTATATAAGCTATTGATTACCGATTTTGTTCCGTTTTGAGGTTAAAAGGCGAAAAAAGGGGGAAAGGAGAAAACAAATATTCAAGGCGCCTTCACCTGGAATCGAACCCTGAACTCATTGGCTCTAAGGCTGAGTTTACATGATAAGAGAAATTTTATTCCGGTATCACACATGTTTACATTCCGTTCTTACGTGGCAGTTCTCTTTTCTGGAAAAATGTGCTAAAAACATTGGCAGATCGAAAACACGAGTTAGCTGATCAACCCAACCAATCTATTGGCCTAATTTTGTACCGGAATGAGCTCGTGCTTCCTTTAAGTGATACTTGTACAATGTGCGGCCAGATTTCTTTCCGAAAGGAGCATTTCGAACCGGTGTGACTACTTGGTTGAGCTTATTCAGGAATGACTCATACCGGAACGAGATAAGATGGTACCACAAAAATAAATGTAGAGACTCAGTACGGAACTGGAATATTCAACTCGATCCGAATTATGTAAGCACCGATGCAGCAACAGCTGCACTACACGTATATGTATGTGTAGTGTTCATATGCTGAGCATTTGGAAGCAACTAAAATGGAAGCCAAAACCTTGATTCGGGTGCCTTAGGGTACAGTTGATATCCATTGCAATGAAAGATCCCTTCATGTCGAAAAACAAACATTCATAACAAAACTAACACATTCTACCAGAGTATCTTATTACCTGAACTGGATTCGGGGTCACTGATCTGACTCGGCCTCTTGTCAGAGGGTGGTGGGGGCCTTGGAGGGGCTGGTGCCCTTCTCTTTGGGCTCTTAGCATAGGGGGTCCCAGAAAGCTCTGTCTGCTCTGAAGACACCGGCCGATAATTGGGTGGTGAGGATGGTCTCTGGGGTGCAATAGTATCAGCAGCAGGGCTCTGCATGTCCGACATGACTGCCAATGAAGATGGCCTTGGTGGTGATGCTATCGCTTCTTCCACTGGCGAAGGCACCGGTACGGAGGGCGCCCGACGTTTTGGGTAACTATCTTCCGTACAAATTGCTCTGCTTCGAGGCCTTGGCGTGGGAGAGGGGCTGTGTTCACGCACAATAACTGCAATGTTATCACTATTCTGGCCCGTCAAACTTAATTTTCTCGGTGCTGCAATAGGAATGGGCGATGATAGCTGCCCAGCAGACAATTTTCGCGGTTTTGGCTCTGGACTGTCTTTAGAAGCATGAGCTGATTTTTGTGAAGGCGATGGCGATGCTCTGGGGACTGGAACTGGTTGTACAGCAGACTTTTTTTCTGGCTTGGTGATTGGTTTGCTTTCACACAGAATTTCAACTTCCAAGTTATCTTCCATTTCATCAGACGAGCTTAACCTCGGTGGCTTAGGCGGAGGTTTGTTCTCAACTGAAGCATCTCCATGAGCCGCTACAGGTTCAGGAAGCTGAGGAACAGAATAAAAATTCTCATCCCCATCTTCCCCAGTCTGCTGCAGTGACAAGGAGCTACTGTGTGTTAGTGTTGGAAGCACATAATCATCGTCTTCTTCAGAACACTGGCTGACCCTGCGACTCTCATCAGTCGTGTGCTTTGCTGTTGGCACAGCATAGAGATTATCATCTTCAAAGGGTAAATGAGACCGTGGACCGGTTTCACTCTTATAAATAGGAAGCTGACCTGTATCAACGTACTCACTGTTATCAGAAACTGCCTCAACTACGTCTGTCTGCTGGTCAGTCATTGTCTGTTGTGACGGAGGCACAGAATATAACAAATCTGTGGGAGTAACCACTTGATTTCCAGAGATCTTCTTAGGAGATGAAGTTGCTACCTGCGGAATTGAGTACAGATCTTCGTCCACATCCTGGCCAATGACGCCAAGTGGACTTGTCTTTATCTCCAATGCAGTCACTGGAACAGAATAATCAGACTCAACACTACTAGAATGTGGCTTGGGAATTGAATATTCAGCCTCTAAGCTTGGTGACTCGACACCGACTTTAGGCGTGTTACAGTCAATAGAAATGGAAGAATTTGTGACTGAAGAACTAGTAAGAGGCACAGTGTAACAAGGTGGTTCAACAGGCTTCTCCGCTGGACTTGATGATAAGGGTGTTGTAGATAGCTCCTGAGAGCCACCATCTGTCCTCCTCAAATCTGATTTCAGAAAAATTTCTTCATAACCTGAACTCCTGGACGACCGAACTGATTCCTGAGGGACATCAAGTGACTGAGAGGACGAAGGTGTTTCATCGAAACCGTCACTATTTTTTCTTGGCTCAAAGGGTGGAACGTTTTCATAAGCATTTCTCTTGTCTCTGTGTTTTTTAGTTCTTGCTGGACGAACCGGGTCTGGGCCATCCTTCAAACCGTCTTGTTTCTTCCTTTCATCAAAGTTTTCATCTTTTGATACACCAAGCACACTTGTGTCTTGAGGTTCGAACTGTTCCGTGTTCAACACATTATCACTGTATGCAGACCGTCCTTCTACAATGTGCTCTAATTCAGCAACGGTTACAGCTTGAACCTGAGAAAAATTTCCTTCACTTCTCTCCGAAAACGTTTCTATTGCCATTTCTTTTTCGCCTTCTTCACTATCCTTTGTCTCTTCATATGAAGATTCGAAATTTTCCTTCTTCTCTTCTTGTTCAATTCTTTCCAATGGTTCATCGGTCGTTCCTTCTAATACTTGTTCCTCGTCTGATAGTTGCTCTGGATCAGGGTCTTCAACTTTCTCCAATGACTTCAATTCACATTCATCCACTGATATATACTCTTCGTTCATAATCTGCTGTTCGTCTTTTATTTCAGTTTCTGTATTCTCTGCCAAATCCGTACCTTCTTGCCCAAATTTCAAAACATAACCAACAACAGCATCAGTTATAGATTCATCATTGCATCCAGTCTGTTCATATCCTAATATTTCATCTTTGCTTGATTCAAAAGTTGTTTGTGATTGTTCTGAAGCATCTGCTACAAAAACATCAGTACTAATATAAAACACTTGCTCATTTTCCGATTCTTCCTCGATGTGCTGACGTTCCTCGTTGACAAATTCGTTGCGCACACCGGTGTATTCCTGCGTTTCCACCTCAACTGACCGCAAAGACTGAGTATTTTGTGGTGATTCATCTTCCTTTGTCTTTGCCAATTGTTCCGAAGCATTTTTAGCTGCAACAGAAACAGACAATTCCACAATTTCGTCTTGTAGTGCGATTTTCTGTTGTCCAACCTTCTCTGATTGCACCGAATCATCTTGGGTCGGTGCAGTTACATGTTCAACATTCCGTGAACCAGGCACTTGGTCAACAGGTAATCTCATAAGCTCTTCAACATTTTGCTCAAACCTTGCAAATGACTGTACATGTTGAGATAGAGAGTCACGTTCGCTTTCTTTTGCTGTTTCTTTTTCTAATTCTTCTGTATCATTTCTTGTTGCACCAGCAGCATCATTTTGTGAGAAATGCGTTGGGCAACTTAAAAGTTTCGCAGCATCTTCACCACTTTGCACAACACTTTTCTCTGACTGCGCATGCAAAGATAGATGACTGCTTTCATCTCCTTCTATTGTTTCCTTTAACTCTGACTTCTCTGATTCATCTAAATCATTTTTGCATGCGCCCGTGACAGCAGAACCAGGCGCTGAATGATCGTCAGACGATCTCCCGTGGTCTTCACAACTTTTCTCGATATCTCCCTTATTAGCCACAACTTCGTCCGTGACCAAATCACCTTGCTCTTCTGTTTCTTCTTGCCCTTGTTCCTTTTCAAATTTTTCTTTAAACCTGGCCATTTCACCAATCTTCTTTTCCAAATAATGCTCTGCTAGTTGTTCATCTTGAATTTGTCCAGCATTGTTCACATCTACTGTGTCTCCCACTTCTGCTTGCTCATTTTTATAAGCAACAGTGGTCAACGTAACATCTTCTGAACCCAGAGTAGGATAAGGCTCAATTAAGTCATTCCTAATTAATTTCCTTTTTGATTCTCCCTGTTGTTCTTCTTGAAATAAATTTGAGTTGTGCGAGACTACTTTTTCCTCCACATTTTCAATAGCTGATTCTTGATCAGCCAAAACATCATCTTCAGCAACAATGGTGGATACTTCACCATTCACATTTTCAACTAAAGAAAAGTTCGTTTCTACATTTGCATTTTCGCCAGCACTTTCAATTTTTTCTTGCTTTTCCCATTCTGCAATCTTCTCACTTGAAGCCACATATTCAGCTGCTAAGTCCACAGTCTTTTCACATGTCTCTTCACTCAGTTGGTCTCCCAAAATTTCCCACTTTTTCAATGAAGTACTATCATCTACAGGAACTGTGTTTTTTTCTGACCCAACTCCATTAGTTCTAGTTTCTGAACTTTTCAAATCCAGATTATTCTGAACAGATCCTTCATCTGAAGTACTCCTCGCAGATTTTGGTGGTGGCACCTTAACCTTGGCTGGGGAAGCTTTTGGTCTGGGTGGAGGTAAGGTCTTGCTCTGGCCTGGAAGATTACCAGGTCTTGGTGGAGGTGTCTTCTTTGGGAGTGTTTTTGGTTTTGGGGGCAAAGATGGCTTAGGAGGCAAGGATGGCTTAGGTTTATCCACCCCTCGAGAAAGAGAGCGAGGCTTACTTAAGTCACGATTTTCATTATGTCTATCAAAATCACTTAGAGATCTTGGTTTGACCAATGCTGGTTCTAAATCTGGAGAACTCTGCTTTTTCACAAGTCCTGGTCTCACAGCTGGAACTGGAGGTCTTCTTGGTAGTGTGCGTGGTGATGGCTCTTTTCGAACATTGTTTGGACTATTGCTTGCCGAGTTTGTTGTTCCATTGCTAGTAGCACCCTTTTTCTTCTTTCTGGGAGGTGGGACAGGTGCTGGCGGCTTTGACCTGAAAAAAAGTAAAGCAATTTTTTAAGAATTTATCAACTAATAAGTACTGCCTAATATGAAACTAGACTGCAAGCAGCCTCAGAATCAGTTGAAACACAAAACTTGAGCAGCGAAGTGGTGAGCGAGTTCTGAGGAACAGAAAGAAACTGGTCCCAGTCTAATGTAGAACATGATTTGATTACTGGCCCACAGTAAAACAAAGGCAAACTTATCAAATACACGTACCTCATTTCACACAAAAAAGTTACTGTACATACAGTTTTAATTTTACCAAACAAAGTTTTAAACTTGAGTGAAATGGTGTCACTTTTAAGTGTTGTATAATACATGTTCATAATTTTATATATATTAGCTTGGGCAGGTGATAATGTATTACCACAACAACAACAACAACAAAAAAAGCCACAAACAACAAAAACTTTAAGTACTTTTTAAGCCCTCAGGATGGTAGTTTCAACTGGTTTGTTCTAGTACTATCATATGTACCTCTTAACACTCCCAAGTTACAAGTACCAACAAGTTACTTTTAAAACAAACAAACTAGTAACTTAAAACTTTATTTCTAAATATTGACAAGACATTTTTAATAACTTACTGAGCTGGACCTGAGGCCTGTTTGACAAAGGACCCAGCACTGGCTCCTACAGTGAAAGAAACCACACAAAATATTAAACTGAAAAAGACTTGCAATTCCACAGCCACAAAAAGTGGACATGTACAGTGAAAGCTGGGGTTTATGGAGTAAAGATTGTATCTGCCTGCTATTCTACTTTTGCTTGGCCCTTTAGAAGGGGGGTTTCCCAAGTCCCCCAAAGCAACAAAAATGAAAAAATTTAATGAATTATTCTATTTAGTCTTAACCAATCTCTGGACACCATCAGAAGAAAACCCATCCCCCACCCCCCAACTTCCCTGTTGCAACTTACAGGGATTTTGATTTACATTCAGTATTTTTTCAAACCTGCAAAACAACTACAGTATGGTTTGGGGGATTGGGAATGGGAAAGGGGTACCGTACCAATGTGCATTTCTCTCAAAATTAATGAGATTGAGTGAGTTGTTTTAGGGCTGTTTTCAAGTCTCTTTTCTATCTTAAAACAGAGCTTCACAATTAAGACAGCACACTCAGGTGGCAAGGGTGATGCAGATCAAACATACAACATACAGGCAAAAAGAGTGTTCAGATCTTTCATACATTTGAGATTAGTTCAGTCTGTATTGTCTTCAAAAACTAATGTGAGCAAACTCGACTAGATAAAAAAAAATTATCAATCTGCTGTTGTTTATCAACAGTTCACCAAAACATTAAACTTCAAAGTGTAACTTACTATACCAAAAAATCTCAAGAGTAAAAAAAACAGTTTTAAAAAAAGTAACCAGTGTACTGTACGATTAATCCCACATCTTGTGCTCTTTAGATGGGTGATAAGATGAGTGTGGGTGATCTCCGGCTTCTCATTGATAGGCCTGATTAAATGGGACAAACTAATATAACTGAAAAATAATTTGATTCTTTGTTTACGTGGTGTCATACACTGTACTGTCAAGTATTTATCAATAATCATTCATAGAATGAATACATTTGGTAGCAAGTCTAGAGTTTTACCCTGTCAGCTCCAGCCAGTTTGTCAGCATGTATCTTCTCCTTACATTATTCACAAAAGTTAAGTTAAATGGTCATGAGAATTTAAAATAGTTGATCCCAAACAGCAAACTTTCTAAGATGAAAAACCAAATTATCACAACTTGTTCAGAAGGAAACTGCAGATCATGATACATCAGGAGAATTTAGCAACACGCCATATGTCGTGTTTCTGAGGCTTAAAGGGTTAACGAGTGCCAAGAGAATGGACTTGAGGCTGACTTACTTACAATATTCTTGTTTTGCAAACAATGAAAAGCACAACTGCACTACAAACGATTCTGAAAGTAACCTGAATGAAACTAGTGAACTGTTATTGAAAACACTGTCCCAAGATTAAACAAGACGGAGAGAAGCAATCAGGCCTTTGGCGCAGAACAAAATGGATGTTTTGGTTTTACAGGTCGGACAACTTTATTTCTAAATGGCATAGTGAATTTGCTCTAAATCCGCCATATATTTATCGGTAGGATTGCTCAAAACATGTACAAAATCAGTTTATCTACACACAAGTTCACTACTTTAAGAAAAAACCAAAAATTTTTGAAGAAAAGTTTACAATTTAATAAATACACTTGTTCCCTTCACCACCACAACATGCATGAGGCATGATCAAAACACAGATTCGGGACAGCCCATAGTGTTGACATAATAGGGCACTGCCGTTGTGCCATTCATATTACCGTAAGTTTAAATGCAGTGTGTATTGTTCACTGTGGTCTTGAACAATGTTGATACTTGGGTCTGCTGCTCAATTGCTAGATTCAAGTCAAAGTTGATCACACATCGAGGATACTTTCCCAAAATACTTAGAGTTGGCACAAGAAAAAGTAGGGATAAACAAAGCAATAAAATAGCTTTCTTTCTACTGAAAGTTCATTCACAATCACTTCAGTGGTTGTTGGAAAGTTGCTTTTACTTTCTAAAATCGGGCAATCAAAATGGTCTGCCATGACATTCAACAGCAAGAGTCACACGACCAAGCACGCTACTCCAAGCGTAACATATACAAAACTAATTAATGACCTTACACTCACTGAAATCCTTGTGGCTAAGTGGTTAGAGCATACACCTGGCATTTGCAGGGTCATGTTTTGAATCCCGCAATGGGGAATTAAATCAGAATTTTTCAGAGTTTTTTTTTCATATTGAATGTGCACCTGGGCACCAGACCTCTACTAATCACTGTTGTACTATGACACATGGGCGAATTTAATACAAGTTTAATAGTACACCTCAAATTACTGAGAAAAATCAGTTATAACGAGATCTTGACAACCTCAAAAAACAAACCTGAAAGAACCGGTGTTGAATCTTCAACTTATCGCTACGGGCTGAGTAACTAGTTAGAAAACAAATTAAATTAACTAGTTAGAAAAAAAATCACTAGTTAGAAAAAAATGACTAACTAGATAGAAAAAAAATAACTAGTTAAAAACAAAAATTAACTGAAAACAAAAACGTACTGCAACTTATTTATATGATGTATGATTTTGATTGTACAAGTCTGAACATTACCAATAACAGTACTTATTTTCTTAACTGAAGCATTGATAGTCACTAAGTACCGATAAAGCTATTTTTTCTACAGTTTAAACATTACAATATCATGTTGACACATCAATATATTGCTGTGAAACTAATATTAAATTTGATATATAATATCAGATAACTTTAAAGGTCCACATATCATAGCTGATAAATAAACCCGGAAACTCTGTCACTTCTCTGTTTTGAACGTATTTTTCATGCTTTGTATAAAATTACAAAGAAATCTTTTCATGTACTGTTTGTGATACCTGAATCCACCTATTAAAGACTATTATACAGAGTCATGATTTTTCCTAGTCAAAGGAAACTGGAAAACCTTTGGTCAGTTCCTCATTTGAAGCTCACTTTGAAGCAAGTGTTTGTGAAAGGAAGAAACTCGTTCTACCGTCCGAGCTTCCTGCTCAGCTTGCCCACAGACGGAAAGCTATTTTCCATATCCAAGCACATCAAATTCTATTAAGTCGTATTCTTCTCAAAAGACCAAAGATCAACTTCACAAAGTTTTCATAAGTCCATGACTTTTAGAAAACAATATCAAAACAAAATATTCAGCCAACTTCTTTGCGACATGGCTTCCGGCGTATGACTTGTTGCACTGTAAATACTCAAACTAATCTAAAAACCAGGAAAAAAACATTTGAATACTGGCGTTTGTTTTTTTTTAAAAAACATTGGTTGTTATAGAAAGTAAGCACTAAATCTTTGGCGCTGAAGATCTGCTTGGAGAAAGGCCAACTTGCAGCGGAAATCGACCTTGAGCCATATTTTTAATTTTACAGTCGACGAGACTGCATTGATTTGACGACTCTGTACTGACGTAACCTGGTATTTGTCAACTTTGTCTCCCAATAAGTACTCTAACACCATTTAAGTTTTCACGGTTTTGCAAAATAGCAAATACAGTGATGTAAGTTAATGAGGGAAATCAAACAAATGAGAAACACCCCTCTTCAGACTGGAGCAGAACATGTCACAACACACAACTTTGAATTTACCTTCGAAGGCTTTCGCTCGCTCCTTTACGCCGATCCTAGCCCGTGGAACAGACATCTCCACTTCTTTTCTCCAGTTCAAACATATATCGAAGGCATAGAAATCGATTCAGGAGTTCCACATTATCTAACCATCACATTTGGAACAAATAAATATGATCTGCGCTAGCCGCTTCCGACAGTAGTGCCATTGCTATTGTATCACATGATATGTGTTTTGATTGGCGACAGCCGCTGAGCGCAACAACGATGGCCCAGAAAAATATATATTTTTTAAAAAATTTCGCCCGCCCCCACCTTTGCCCCGCCTCCGCTGTACCCCTCCCTCTCTTAATCTTGCTCACAATAAAAAAAAAAAGGTATTTAAGTTAATCATGGTATCACGATAAAGTCATTAATTCATTATTTTATTCTAGGTTTTGGAAGTTTTCAAGGCCGATTGAATTCAAGATTAAGATTGTGGAAGTTTCCAAACTGACACAAGTCATTTGACTTTCCGCAGCCGGCAGTGGCGTCAAACAGTAGAAGAAACTGGTTATAAAACTGGCCACTTTGTTTGTTATAGGTTTTTGTTCTCAATTTCTCAAGATTTTGTTTGTTGGCGTCTATCCTGCATATGAAAAGCTAACCAGTACGGAAACATTTGGGCTCACACCAAAATAAACCAATGTGTAGAGTCAGGGTTTGTTCAACATCAAGGTTCAACATTTTAACAAACAAAGCAGCTTATTACACTCCTTTCGAAGTTTGTTGAGTTTCACAATGACAACCGCTTAGTTCTGGCAGTTATTGGCAAACCCAACCTCAAATTTATGAGGGAAAAACGTGTGAACAAAGTAACAGCAGGTGACTTTGGAATTGGAGCAAAACCTACTGTTGAACTTGGTCCAATCACCTAAACTTTCGTCTTTCATTATTTTGTATACTTTTATAACTCGTAGCCTCGTTCCACAACTTCAAAGAACGGGCTGATATCCTCGGATAGTCAAAATTGTTCAGAAATGCATGGAGAAACAAAACCAAATAACCATTGCAGCTGTCGCGCTCGAGGAAGGCCACATCAGTGCCAATCTTGTCACTTTCGGGTGCTTCGTTGTTGCAAAAAACAGTCTCCGACAAGCAATAGCTCGATAGAATATTTTGAGGGGCAGAAAAAATCTATAAGAGAGCTGACGCGAACCAGAAAATCAAATTCCTTCGCATTGACTATTCTGCCGATACACGCTTATTTTTATAAGAACAAACTTTATAAGAACACCCAGGCTGAGATTTGCCCAAAAATTAAGAACAAGCTAAGAACAATTACCAAGCTGAAATTTGGATCAGAAAAGTTTAAGAAACTTATTCAAACTTGTACACAGATTGAGATGTACATGAAAAGAAAGCTTGTCAGAATAAAGTTTGGTCATCCGGCGCTGGAAGCTCGTCACGTATTGACAGTTTGAAACACATATTTCTTAGTGCCGTTTTACACGTAATGTTCCAGGCAGCTAATTCACTGTTTAAAAGTATCAGAAGTTAAGACCAATTTAAGAACAATTTGAGGCTGAAATTGCCAAAAAATTAAGAGCTTCCCAGGCTGAACCGAAAGTTACTGGTTCTTATTTTAAAAAAAGCGTGTATTCGGTTTAAAATATATTAATTCCCAAATAAGTCACAGCGAAACAATACCGGAGTTAATTAATGATTACAAGTATTTTGAGAAATGTGATGGGCACGAGCTAGTTGTTAATTTTGAAGGAATTTTTGTTTTCATTTTAGGTCTTTTTTTGTAAAAAAAACCATTCAAGCAACCGGACACTCTGCGGAGAAGCGTAGCTTGAAGCTTTAAAAAATAGCCTAAAGTGTGCAGATAGGTTCAGCGACTGTTAAAATTTGTTAAACAACCTACAATGATTGTATTTTGTTTCAACCAAACACGGAATGGAAACCACAAGCTGATCTTCAGCACAGCTGGCAAATGCGGCTTTCCCGGCTATGCTTGTTGTGACAAAGAAAGAGCACATCGCAACAAGTCAATATTTTTCTATATATATAAGCAGTGTATGCCGTTACAAACCCGCACAATTATCAACACAAGAAAATTAGGCATTAAAGGGAGACATTTTAAAGTAAGATTGTCGCATCAACTGAAGGGTTTGCAATGCACAATGTCTGGACACTATTAAGACCTCATTTACACTATGCCGATAGCTTTGGTGCCGTCATAAAAACCACAACGGATCGGCAAACTACAACTTTATACAGTAATAGAGTTAACTTCCTTTAGGTCATTTTATTAAAAAAAGCTCTCTGGTTGATAGAGGATATATAAAATCCTAAAGCTGATTTGCATCTTAGAAATAGTTTTATGACTTGAATATGAAATGTAGTAAGAAAACTTTTAAGTCGTGCGAAAGTTGCTTTCTCAATTGTATACACGAGCTGCGCGCGCATGGCCTTGTGCCCGGCACTGTTTACGCTTGAAATGGTTTTTTCGGCACAAGTGTTGTGCGGCGATACGACTGGCACGCCGTGAAGGAGGCAGTAAAACGAAAAAGTAGTTATTTGGAACAAAAATAAACCGGTTTCATGCCAAAAACGTGACAAAAGAATAATGGCAGCGGCAAAAAAACCGGTGAATGAAACACGGGAAATGAAACACTTCAATGCAAACGGAAAGGGAAACTGGTGCAAGCCGGAACATATCGCCTTGACGTTTCAATACAGCCACGTCATGATCTTATCATGAAGCAACAAACTTTTAAGGAAATATATAGTTACGATAGTTTGAACTGCAGTACAAATGCATGTAGGTTGTAAATGTAATTACATCTATCGATACTTCAGAGTTTTAGTTTAATCACTGAAAACCGCTAGCATGCAGCCGACAAACTGATCGAACGCAACTAAAGATTGCAAAACTTTGGTTTTGTACTTTCAGCTAGCTTTATAGCACCAGCGCAAAATATCGGAAAGCAAGTGAGTTTAACCGATGTAGTTAAAACTAAATTCGTAACTCGCAGACATTATTTACATTTGTCAAGGTTGAATATTATTTTTTCATTTTCGAAACGCACTCATCTTTTATCAGAATTGTCAAAGTTTCCAGTATGAAACAGCAAGAGTTCAGAAAAGTTATCAACAGAAAACCAGAGATTTAAGATGAAGAGTTGCTGTCAATTTAGCCTGCGTCGCAGATAGCCCAAACGCGAACTCACTGCATGTCATTTGACAGCTCGGGGCCGGCTGCAACGCAGGCTACTGTCAATTTCCCAAGTTTAATAACGGCGAAACAAAACTGACTTGACCGTAACCTCATTCGATGTCTCAGCACTGAATTTCTCTATTTCGAATCTGTCTGTTGTCTAATTATGTATGATGTTCGAAAAAAGGCCGGCCCAAGTACACTTACAGCCCTTACAATACCCGATCTTTAACATCAAATAAATTTTAGATTAAAAAAAATCTAAACTAGAAATACAGGAAAAATCTCTTTCCAGAATTGGAGCAAAGGTATGGAATGAGGCAGAGCTGCCAGCTTCATTAAGAGAACTAACCAAAAAAACAATTCAAAAAGAGGCTTCACAATGCTTTAACGGAAGTTTTGCAATTTTGCGAGGACTACGTTTATTTCATATATGGTTGCTGCATGGTTCATGTTTCAGTTTTTCTTTTCATTTCAGTTCCTAGTTTGTTCCTCCTCTTTTGCTACGATGCACTTTAATCCTAGGTCGAAATGTAAATTGAAATACTTCAGTATGGCCTTTATATCTCTCTTTTACGATGTGTAAGATAATACATGCTGACTGATCCGCCTCGATTAATTAGCCTATTTGCGGATCCTGAGTCTGTAAATCAAACAAATGTAATTATTGTTACAGATACTATAATAAAGTTGAAGTTGACTGAAATATTTCAGTTGTAATTTCCCGAGAGGCTACACCTGAGTTTATGGCCGCAACCTTAGCTAAAGATCATGATCTTAGGAAACCGGCTGGTCTCGGTGTACGTCTTGCGGGCAAGTTTTGCAAAAGTGAAAGGTATTTCGCAAATCTGTTTTGCAATCTCGCAATAGAAAAAAAAACATATTTCAGTTGCGAAAAAAGATTCTTCGCAACTTCTTTTTGCAAACTAAAATTGAAATATTTTGCATTTGAGTAAAACGATTTTCGCAATTTCATTTGCTATTAGTTTTTCTCAGATTTTGCTGAAAAACATTCCGTGCGAGACCGTCGAGGCTGAAAAACATTCCGTGCGAGACCGTCGAGGCAAGCTCTTATGTTAGCATGCGCGGCTTGCCGCGCGCCGTGTTTCAAAGCCAAAAAGCGCGGGAAAACCTGAAACCAACGAACACGTTGAAGACATTGTTGAAGACATGATGTACGAGTATTTTATTTCATATAAAAGCATGTACTGTATGAAAAAAGACGGTTAAAAAGATATGTCACTGGTTTAGTGGTCAACAAATTCGACTCAATCACATGGCAAGAGAGTCAGTTACAAAAACAGAACAGTCACAAAGCTGTCAAACATTGAAAAGGTTGGTTATCACGTTTCCGACGCCATTTTAGTTTTGGGACAGTTGCAGCAATTATAGCAAATGTAAATGGGCTTTTGTTGAACTTTCAACCCTTATAACTTTGCTATTCTACAGGGGAAATAGCAGACATAGATTTTAAAAAAACAATTTTCTTAATAGTTTTCTATAGGAAGAATGTACAATCAAACCGAGTCGAAAAAAATATAGGTTCAAGGAACTTAAACTTTAAGTGAACTTGAACTGTTCAACTTATACAACTTACATACAAATCATTGAGTCCTAACCAAAGGGTATGTATGGAGTCTTAAAATTTTGATTGTGAAGGTTGTATCGCGGCTTAACGCATTCTTCTTAACTTCCAAACCGTGAATACAATTTCTATATTCATACTTTGTAGTTGAAGGCAACTTTTGTTTGTCAAAAATCGGATGTACATTAAACAGAGGAGTTTAACATAAAGGTTAAAAAAGTCCCAAAACCAAGTTGGCGACGGAAGAACGTATTGAACGTGCAAAGGTTTGTTTATAAAATAGCTTATGGGGAGTTATGCATCATGTGTTCTGCTTTGATGCTATGTATTAGTCAGTGTACGAGGTTTCTAGTTTATGGCACTGCACGTACCACACACTGCAAAACAACAAATGCTTTGGCTTCTACTGAATTGCTCTTTGACTTCTATTAAAACATACTCCTCTTTTAATACGGAGCTGTATAATTCAGCCTTTCTCCACCTCTGGCTTGCTATAGAATAGCTGGCTACTCAACTGGCCCGTTGGCAAGGTTTCTCGTTGGGGAGAGGAGTGCATTCCTCCAAATAGTTATTGTTGGAAGTCTTGGAATGATAGATCGTGCAAGTTCTGAATCGAAGACACTGGGGTTTTATGAGGTTCCGAGGGCACAATCCCCGCAAAAAAAAAATTTGAGGTCTTCAAACAGCTAAAAATGCATTGAAATTAACCAATCCTATTATCACCGCGTTATTTTGTATCATGTTTCAAAATTGTCTGCGATCCCATGCCCATCAGGCGAATCTATTTGGCTCAGGGTCGGGAGGGGTGTGCGTGTACACCCCGCGCACCCCCTCTCCCCTTCCCCCTCCTGCCTCCTGCCTACTAGCTCGAACCTGCTCAAAATATTGCCTTTAAAACTGCCCAAAAATGATGCTGTTGTTTGGCCCTGTATTAAGATTTGGTTTATTTTTCCAGCAACATCATTCTTGGATTTTTAAACCTGCTTCAGAGCTCAAATCAGCTCGTGGCAAATAACTAAGATGAAAGACCTGCCACCGCCTCCGGCTTACAACTACGCTGTCCGTGAAGCTAGAGCACCGCCACAAGATCAGCAGACCGCGTACCCAATCCAAGGACAGCCACACCCCAGTGGTTACCCTCCACAAGAGGGCGTCAGTGTATCCCCTACAGTCTATCAATATACCCAACCCGGTCACTCCCTACCCCCCGACATAGGAATTCCCCAGCTACAACCAGTAGACCAGCATGTGCAGTTAGCTAGCCCACAGCCCCAGCCAAGTATTCTTGGCAACCAACGACATGAAGCGCTAGCAGGCCACCTTCAGTATCCTCCGGCTTTACAACAACAGCGCGTGGTCTTCCACGCGTCTCCACAGGCTGCCCACATCCATGGCCTGCCTCCAATACACACCCAACAGACTACCATAACTATACGGCAGCCTGGGAGTATCGTGCCCCGTAGTCGACAACCCGCCGTAGTCCAGTGCCGAGTTTGTCAGACCATGGTTACCACAAGAGTCAAGTATACCGAGGGTAACATGACGTGGCTAATGGTTTTGTGCTTGTGCCTGCTCGGTTGTTGGCCCTTCTGTCTTGTTCCGTTTTGTCTCAACGAGTTCAAAGATGTTGAACACATCTGTCCGTACTGTAACCAGCAGGTGGGAATATTCCGACGCCTGTGAAACAGGAAAACGTTTCAGCCTGGTTTTCACTCCCTACAAAGAGCAGCCGCCTTGTTTCTTTTGTAGGATGGCCCGCTCCAAAAGAGATAAGGCGGCTGCTTTAGAGGCTAGGTTCAACCTGGTGCCCAGGCTCTTCCTCTCATCTCGGGAGAGGGAAGAGCCTGTGTACGAGGTTTGGCTAAGCCATCAATAGCTCTCATTTTACCGTGAAAACGGACTCGAGTGAGGAGAAGAAGTGAAACAAGCACAAGCTAACTGATCAAAATTTTTTCTTTTTTCTTTCGTTTGCTCTTGTGCTTTGCTCAACCTTTTTCTTGTAAAAACGGGGCATGAAGCCAGATCAGGGAATGTTTTGACGGCTTCGTTTTACGAAAAAACTTTTTCCGTGATTTCCTCTATGATATTCTCTCAATTAGTACACAAACAAGAGGCTGTATCAACAGCCTAACTCGGCCCGAACTTTTTGTTGCTGTCCAGCGAAGCGAGACAGCAACACTATTCTCACAGTAGACGTAAAATTTCTCAATTGGATTCGTTAATTCCGGGTTCCAGCCTCTCTGGCCCTGCCGTCCATTGGTCCACCCCGCACATCAGAGATTTTTACCACGTGCGTGGCTGCGTTTCATCAACACACCGTATTTTCATCATGCGCGTTCTCTGGCTGTTGGAGAAGCACACATTGAGATAAAAATATCCCGAGAAATCTGGACCTTCAGCTAGCGAATGGCCAGCAAATTTCATGCTTTTTATAAGAACCAGTAGCTCTCGTCTGAAGCTGGGCTGTTTTTAGATTTTTGGCGATTTCAGCCCCAAATTGTTTTTTAAATAATTGTATATTCTGATATTTCCAAACAGTGGATTAGTTGCCTAAACAAAAAAAAAAGCACTAAGAAATACATTTTGCAGTTGTTTCATCCAGCAGTATGCGAAAACACATGAAACTGTCAATACAGCGTCCGCGAATGCTTGCTTATTACTCTTCAAGCGCCTGATGGCCCAGCTAACAAGTCTTTGTATACATGTACGTCTCAAGCTGTGCGCAAGAATTAATTAAATTTCTTAAACTTGTCTGATCAAAATTTCAGCCTAGTGATTGTTCTTAGCTTGTTCTTAACTCTCAGCCTGGGAATTGTTATTAAGTTTGTTCTTAGTATAAAAAAAAGCGTGTACTGATTGGTCTAGATTTACTGGTTGGTATTAACGAATGTTTTATGCGAACAACGAACCTGCCTTCTACGAGGACACTATGGTACCAAAATTAATAAAAACTGAATATTATTAAGTCAGAAGCTAATTTGTTCGCTTGCGGAACTACAATGTACTCATCAGGGTGATCAACGGTTTAGTTCTTTATCTAGAACAGCAAGCAAAAAATTTAAAGTTAACCCAATCATTACCTTGTTGTTGGTCAATAACTCTTGACTGCTATGTATTACCCTGTGCTTACTTTTAGTTGCAACAAACGAAACTACGTACCCTGCCCTGTGCTTAGTCACAACAAACTAAAGTACCCTTTCGTTAGTCACTAATAAATAATGAAACCGCTGAATTTATTGAACGTTGCAGCTAAATTTAAATTTGAATATAACTGCCTTGTGCTTTGGCACGGGGGAGGATAAAGTCTTGACAGCACTTAACTTACCCTTGGTAACTTCTGGTTTATTTTATTTTTTCACTTCTGACATTTGCGGCGATGAACTCGTTGAAACGTCAGCTACATAGCCTGCTACCCGCTTCGTTTCCGGCTGATCTGGCTCCATGACGTCACGGGAAAAACCTGTTATCATCGCGCCCGCAATAACAAACTTTTGAATACAAGATTGAGCCGAACCAACTGTAAATAAACCGAAATAAACAACAACCGACGCGGTTGCCATATTTGATCATTCTCTTAAACTTTGATCGCTTTTTCGCACCTGATTGGCTAGTTTCATAGTCTCAGATCAGCTGGTTGCGCCTCCTTCCTCCCTCCATCCCCCCCCCCCCCCCAAAAAAAAAAAAACCCGGCTCTCAGCTACACATCAAGACCCACAGG
>JAOBRG010167877.1:7359-18182 GCA_027574985.1 Umimayanthus nakama | reverse complement strand
ACTACAATAGTTGCGAGACTAAACTTTTCTTACATAAGGATAAGGTTGAAAAAATTATGCTCTATTAGTATTGCTAATTACGAAATCTGCGTAAACACACTGTTCATTTTTATCTTCTTCAAAAGTGCGGTGTCACGGTTGTATCGTACAATCTGCAGCTCTGAGCAAGCAACTAGTTCCGAAAAGCGACTACACAAATTGCTTCCTTCTGTACCTCAAAATACGTTGAACTGATTAAGTTAGTTAGGCAGAACCCTTGAACAAACCCAACGAATCAGTACCGCTATCTTTAATAGCTTAAGGCTAATAAACAACACCAAAGTCATAACCGCACATATAAATCCATCCAAGTTTTCATAGTTTTCTTGAAACAACGCTGTTGCATGCCTGCTTAACTTAATAAGACTGCTTGAGTTTTCGGCAGAAGTCTCGTTGTTTTGGGAATCTTTAATTGTGAGCCTCGGTGAGATTACGATGCAACCAAAGCGTGTGGGGAATCTTGCCTTGAACGGAAGCAGTCAAGTCCTAACTTGTAAAACCAGAACAAACTTGAACTTGACCTGGATTTGACCCAACACATTTTCTACCACGTTCTAACAGTTTTTAACAGTGACATTGTACTAGTTCGGCTATGCAAAGCTGTTAAACTTTGCCTGAGTTTCACATACCTTGCGCCATGCGTGATTTTCTGTGTTTCATTTATATTTGCGCTTATAACAAAGAATGTTCCTTTGGCAGTCGAATAATTAAAAGTAGTTCCTGATATGTCGTATCAGTGTATTATTACACGTGGACTTGATTCAAGCCAACTCTTCACTCGTGAACACAGAAACAGCGTTATTTTAGTACTCTAGATTATACGATATTTAACTCAACGATGTAATAGTATTAAACTGAATACACCATGTTACTTTTCAACTTAGCTCCTTCGTAAAAAATGGATCCCGCCATTTCAAATTTTGAACAATCAAAAAAGTGTGGACTGGACTTTCGATTGAATGGACTCTGGAATGGAAATCCGACCACTGAGATATCGAGGCTTGTACAAGTTAAATTGAGCAGCTTTGTGTTCATATGAATGGACTTGCTTTTCTTGACATGTTTGATACCTTTTAAAAATGTGTGTCAAGTTCAACTGAGCGTGGCGTCACATTCCGATACACACAAAGTGTTCCGTACCGGGAGCAGACGAAAAAACATGAGTCGAGTCAAAGCGGACAAACCGAAACACCCGTTCTTTTAAAAGGACTAATAAGCTTTACAACTCTGTCTAAAAAGAAATTGCGCCCAAGGGTGACAAAAATTGAAGGAAATATGCATGCAGAAACGTAGAGCTAGGAGCCCTGTCTGTTCACAATTTTCGAATAGTAAAGTAGCAAAATAGTTTGACTTAATCAGTCTGTTATACTCAGCGGCTAAGCCAGCCTTCAGTAGATGGTTTACAGACCCGACAGAGAAAATGGTAAGGCCCAGTTCAAACGGCGTACTTCTCATGCGCCGAACCTAACACTTAATGAGTAGCTCGCCGTTTGAATCACATAAGATTGTCGAATAACACTGCATGTCCTGCCGTATTTGATAATCTGCCGCACTTAATGCAAAATGCCGTATCTTATCTGATTCAAATGGCAAACTTTTCTTAAGTATTAGGTTCGGTGCATGAGAAATACGCCGTTTGAACGGGGCCTAAGTCCCACGAAACTTTATTTCGTCATTCTGCGGCCACTGCCATTCATAGCGCGACGTCGATCGACTGGAGAGACAATTGAAGTCCACACTAGAGAACCAAAGTCCGTTCCAACCAGGAGTCCGAATCAAAGTTCAGCCTCCAAAATGTTTGATCACCTGCCAAGAAAACCGGCTTGCTTTTGTTTATCCATTTGTTTTTATCCGGTTTTTTGACCAATTCCGCATATTTTGCGGTCATTTGGACAAAGCACGTTCCGACCTATATAGTTGCACGCGCTGCGCATGTGTGCAGTTTTAATGGACACACGTGAAGCAGGCGGAACAAGCAGGGTCCAAACGGCGTCTTTTTGTACTTCTGAACAGGCGAGTTTTAATTTAACATATCCCGTTTATACTCAAAAATGAACTTAGGGTTGACAACACTCCTTATGGATTAGTTGATGATGTAAGATAGAAGCAAACTTTGCCCAAACCCATTCCTACTCGACCCAACAACTTTCCCTCTAGTTTATAGTATTGGATTGTTTACAATCGCGGCTACCTGTTTTCAAATTTTCACAAGCCTTCTTATCCTTGACAAAAGTAATGTTCAGGAAATTATGATACAAACTGGAGTGGACATCGTTAGTTTCTCACTTTCCTCTTGCTGCATCGTCAATATTACACACTTCGTCACTACTCCAAAGCGCAATTTTTTTCTTTTGTTTAGCAAATACACCACAGAAAACGTGGCGTCCCGCAGCATTTTCTAGGAAAGTTCTCGAAAGCAGTTGGTTGAACGAAAAAGCCGCGCAACGTTTATTCTTATCTAAACCTGAAAAGTGAAAAGCAGGATTTACTTGAATGGGTTTAAAACTTTACCTGACTTTCACTTTATTTGTTGTTCCATGAAACTAACAGTCCTTAGATCTCGAAACCCATGATAGAAAAGCCCACGAAAATCAAACATTGTAATATTTGAGTAGTTGTGCCGTTGTTTTAGAACCCAACCCATTAACTGAAGACTGAATGAAGCTTTCACTCATGACTGGCAACATGATCACCGCTCAACCATTTAGTTTGTTTTACAGCGCGATGCATGAGGAAAACTAACTATATAGCTTGTAACTATTATGTACAGGTAGCGAGGGAACAAAACTGACAAGCCAGCGTTAAACGCAATAAGTTCAAAAATACACATTTATGATGTGCTTTAAAGTAAAAGAAAGCGAAAGTTAGCGACTTGTTTTCGTACGCGGTTTCACTGCCTGTTTTTGAAAGTATAACATGCAGTTACGTGTTCCGCTCCCTTCACCTTCAGTTGTATTTATTTAGAGCCGCTAATTCGTCCTGAATCCGACTAAAGTTTAATATTCTGTAGTTCTAAAAGTATTTCAATCGTGGTATGAAGTCGTTAGATATCTCTGCACCTGCGCCGCAAGCCGACGCAAAATCGTAGAGAAAATACAAATCCTTGCTCTAAACTGGCTGTTTTCTTCAGGTCAACTATGTTAGCGAATTCTTGAACCAATCGTAGTTCCAGTTTCAGGTAATGCTTGTTTGGTATTTGAAATACAGTTGACGCTGGAAATAAATGAACGCTATACGTTTCTGAATACTCTTTTCCGATGCGTCACAAACCGGAACTGCGTTCAGCTAACAAGCTAGAGGATTCCGCGTGCAAATGTTTTGACTGGCTTTTGCTAGAACTGTCTGACCTCTATGGACTATATTTGTTTTATAAAAGTATGATATAGATCAAGAACTGATACGAGTACGGAATTAGATGCGGCGAGATTCGGGAACTGTTACAGAATTGAGTACGTAGCGACTAACCAGTAAGATAAGGAGATTAATAAAACGCAGGTTCATTCACTCTTTATTTGTACGAATCAATCATTCCAGAGGATGTTATTGAAAAGTTCGGTTATGTTCATACTATTAGTATACTACTATATTCTTCCGATTCCGGTTTTTTTTACAAATGTTTGTTGACATATAAAATAGGCGCGAAATGAGAAATATTGGCCTTAAGCTTTCCGACCCCGAAATACTAAAAGAGCAACTGCGGTTTCTTACAAATACTCTAAATGGTTGACAAATTCCTGCGCTTCTTAATTCTTGAGTGCAAATGGCGAACCTCCAGCATTATTTCATTTGTCGATGTAGTTTTGCTGAGTTTAGGGCGAACTTACATGAGAAGGAAAGTGTCTTGAGACATTTCTCAAACCGTGTGGCGTTCTCTTTGTTGTGGTCGTTGCGCTGTGTTTGCGGCCAGCTACATTCCGGTACTGTCACATGAAAACAATGTTCCACCCGGGGGCGCAAACTAGAATGAAATGCTAAAAAAAACCCGGCCTGTTTCCATGATAACACTGCTGTTCTGAGCGTGGGCGCTGTGGTGTAGCTTTTCCCGCCAGTTTAATTTTGTGAATAAAAAGTGGTCATTGTTCGACATCCGCGTCCTGTTTTCGCGTTTGACCGACTAAAATGACGCCGAAAGCCTTTTACGAAATATTAGATAAAACATGATATAAGTCAGATAAAGTACTTTGAATGGAAACGGGAAAAATTCCGGTCGTAAAGAAAAAGGAAAATCAGTAGTTTGAAATGTGGACGATACTATATCGAGTAAGGGTAGAGTACCTGTCATAAGGTCACGTGACATCCACTCTGTGAAAAACGGCGGGCATTACGTCGGTAAATTTCTGAGTGATCGAGGTTTGCAACAATAACAGCGACATTTTTTTGGCTCAGTCATTTAACAATTTATCCTAAAAACGATCGTTATTGTTAAACATACGAAATCGACTATTCTCGATCAGCAGTGGTATTATTACCTTTAACCAACGCGACACAAAACCAACTTGTAGTGAGTGAACCAATACTAGCTAGTGCCAAAGTCACTCATTGTATGCATGATTAACTTGCCCCTCATCGAGTTCTTCAAAAGCAAACTACCCTAGCTGACAAACTATATTTGAAGTGTACACTCTCTTTTGCATGTTTACCACAAGAGCCTGATCAGTTTTTATTTAACTTGCCGCCTCACTGTCATTGTGATACTTCAGTAGCTATGAAAGTTTGAGAGAGAAAGGCTGCAACAATTTCTAGAAAACAAACAGTGGTATATCACAAAATAGCGGAACAAAATGAAACGTTTGTCAGCATGGTTACCGTGCAGTATACTTGTGTATACTACGCAAACAGTGTGTATTGCTTTGAGATTTGCACTAAATCCACGGTCAATATGTTTTCCAGACTCGGTATTGGTGTAGTTTGTCATCTAGAGGTTAGCAGAGAAAACGGTTATATTAAATACATCAAAGGTAGAGTTATATTGAAGAAAGCAATGGTACATGGTAATCGTGATAGTGGAAATGTTTTTTAAAGTACTATAAATGGTACTGATGATGGTGTATGGTAACAGTGGTTGTGTTACTCGATCGTGGAACACTCTTGTAAAAGAACGTCTCATTTTTGGTGCTGAGGCTCAATGTTCTTAAATGTTTTGAGAGCTTTTGCATAATAAGTTTTTAAAACTTTAGTTTTTAAACCGGATTGTTAGAATTGGATGTTCGTTTGTTATTTCCACTATACTCGCACAAACAAGCTGGAAGCATAAACACGCTTTGTTAACTAGCCGCTAGCCTGGCCGACAAGGAAGCAATATAAATATAAATACGAACGAGCTGAAAACTAAGTACTAGTTGTATATGCGCAACACTATAAGCAGGGTTGCTCTGACGAGTATTGCACTCCAGCCGAGTACAAACTGTTTCCACACAAGGTTTTGTGCCTTCTCCAAAGAAAACGTCTTCGTCATTCCTCAGCTTCGGATGTGTTCTTAACATGTTCTTAAATCAGTTGGGGAATCTTTCAGCCTCATCTTCTAATAAAAACTAGTGTACTTCGCAAACGGTGTGTATTGCTTTGCTATTTGCATTGATAGGCTCACATCCAATACACTCAGTATTGATAAACTTGTGGTAGCGGTATGCAGAAAGAGAGAGTCGAATATCAGATACAGCAAGGATACAGTTATGTTGAAGAAAGTTGTGGTGCACGGTAATGGTGAGAGTGATAGTGTTAGAGCAACATTTTAATGGTTTTAGTCAAAATGTTTGTTTGTCCAGTTACAAAGGACCTACAAACTTTAGCTGTTCTTTCATTCTGTTGGAATACAAATTCAATAGTCATCTGTGTACAGAGTTTTGCTCGTCCTACAAATGAAAATCAAAACATGACGTCAAACCAACGTGTTCCAAAATACAATAATAAATGCGGCTCGACCGTTCGCCGAGTGTTTACAGAATCAATCAAATTCCAGAACTCGGTTCGGGTTCAGTTCGCCTTTTTTTTGTTTCAAGGTAAAGATATGATCAACACCAAATACAGTAAATAACGCTGACTGGATAATGATAATAATGGCTAGGCCTGCATGTCCCCATCAACTGTGCTAAGCAAACTTTGGCGTTTGTATTAACAAATTCATTGTGCCTTCTGACAAACTTTTGAGCAAATTGTAGAGCACATACCGTGTTTCGTCGAATAAACGCCGCGGCGTTTGTTAATTTCTTTTTTATGATTTGAGGGGAGGGTGGCTTCTATCCAAAGGGCGGCGTTTATTTAAAATGCTGTTTATTTTTTAAACCACCTACCGTAACTTTACTTTAAAAAGTAGAACAGAGATACAGTTCTATGTCTGGTTGTACCGATCATGCTTTACAGTTCTAAAGCTACATCTTGTTGCGCTTATAAACGCGTAAGAAATTAGCTAAAAAAAATTGTTGTGGATTTTTGTCTGTACCTTTCAAACCCTTAACGGCGTTAATTCGAGGGCGGCGTTTGCTGATATTTTGGCTCTCAGGTGCGGCGTTTATTCGAGGAAATACGGTACTTAAAGCTTATCAACTCTTAAATTGAATAACATGCACTTGATAACGTTTTGTCAACGAAAACTAGTCCCACGTTTGGATAAGATAGCATACCCTAAGGGTACTGATGGCTACTGCATGCTGTATCTTGAAAACAGACAAATCTTCTACCTTTTCACAACTGTAAACTGATGCATTTGGTTTTGTTTGTTTATTTTAACTCACGTTCCGACATATCTTTCAGTGAAACGACGAATGAACAGATTGTGGAAGATTTCTGTCTTTGGGAGATACGCCAATATTTTGCAACAGTAAAATATTAATCGATATAAGCAATATTGAGAAACATTTTTAAGCCTATAATAAGAGCTGTGCGGGTCGTGTTGGTTTCAAAATATTAGCCGCTGCTTATTTTTTGTCTCCAAGCTGCCTTTTAATAAACTGGCTATTGGGAAAACCATCGTCTTAATCTCGTAGTATGCATCGGCATTAATTTTGCAGTTTACGATGGCTTGGAACTCTCAAATAAGTCCATATCTTTGGTTACCCAACAAATTCGTCTTAACTCTGCTCAAAAATGTATTCAGTTGTTAAAACCAGAAAGCTGGGGGCTTGTTTACGATTTTGAGAACGCCCTAATTAACCGAAGGAGCTTGTGGAAGCCAAGCTAAATGGAGGACGGAAATACAAAGGCAATACAACAGCTCACCACTTCCCGCTCTTCGTCTAATGTTTCCTTCATCGAGTCATACTTTTAAATCTTTGGAATTTCGCTAGTTTCTTCTCTTCCGGCAATATCAGTGATATCAGGACACTGAAATCTTATGAGCTTCTGATGGTATATTCCCATACTTGTAGTTACGGTTTGAGAAAACTAGAACTACGCGAATGTTTTACCCTTAGAGCTGCAACATCTATTTATGGGTGTATGCCCTATCAGTATTGGACTTACACTGATGTAAAGTTTAAGTTTTCAAAGTGCCAATAAACCTATTATTATTATTGTACTTATACATTTTCAAGCATTACAAGAGAAATATTTAAGCGGCTCTTGTTTCTTTGTTTACACTGTTTTTCGTTTCTTTCTGCCATTAAAAACAGCTTAACTTGTTTCTGTTATTTGAGTTGAACGGTCCGGTCTTCAGTCACTATTCATAGCCTCACTCATGTGTTTAGTTTTCACAGTCCGGGCGGGGGTGGGGTGGGGGTGGGGTCCTACACACGAGTAGGGAGGTGTGTGCATGCATGCGGCGCTTAAGGTTATAACTTAGTTTGGCCGGCGTTTGTTCTAGACTGAACTGAACTGAATATCTGTTAAGGACGAAACAGTGAGGCGTTATGCGGTTTAACGACTGATTATGACTTAGTCTTTCGCACTTTTAAACGTATCCATTTTTTACTTAAAATTTGCTGTTTGGCAAAGTAGGGTTTTCCATGAATCGCACCACAAGATTGTGGGTAACCCCCCCTGTCCTTCAGTAATCTGACATATATAATTGAGTTATGCATGAAAGTTATCTCTGGAAAGTTTCCAGCTGTTCATCAAAAAGAGCCAAAGATAGAATATGGACAAAAGGTCGACCGTAACAACGTACTGACCACTACCAGGTACAGACACGGCTTTGATATCAACTTGTAATCTTTTCTTCCCATTACTGGTACCTCACCACAGACTAGGGAACTAGAAATTAGATGTTGGTTAAGTTACTCAAGAGCATTTAACGAATAACTGACAGTACCTTGACATTTTTGCTCTGCAATCTATATCTTTTTAAAAGTGTTTGAAACTTTGGATCCACTCCAGAAACCTGCGGCATAGCGGATCCGATGAGTCAAGGTCGCTCGGGCTTTGTTTACACTATTTTGGGGTCTTGTGCAGTTCGAGAACCTTGCTTTAGGCAGCTGTTTTTATCACTTCGGCTGAACAAATTGCTAACGTTTTCTCCATGACTTGTCAGAAATATTCTACGAACTGATAGAAACGCTGGTCATGCCCGCAGAGCTGACTCAGTGGAAGTTAAGGATGTGCGATTGTCGCTGTCATTCTTCAAACACTATAAAAATGAATTGAATGCATATCCTGTTCACATCGACTAATTTATCTTAATGAGTTTTGATAGCCTCTCAATTTAAAAGGAATAAAATCACGTATACAGTGTTTTAGCAAAACAGTACTTAAGTTTGAAATTGTGTTTGGCTTTAATTCATATTGTTTTGCCATTGAACATACAGCCCCAAACAATTGCTACCGTTCTCGATGACAAGTCAAAACATATCAGTTCAGTCTTGTGTTCAACCATGTCATCGAAGAGTTGAGTGGTCCGTGAATTTCGTAACATTGGGGCTGTGCGCCAACAATTTGTTCTAGCAGTTCTTCATTTCGTTCTTGGAAATTTTTCCCGCGTTCGCGACAAGCCTCCAGACCCACCCACTTCATGTTGACAAGACCTGATTAAAATCTTTTAAAATTAGAAATCTGCTATCGCTTGAAGTGACCAGTTGTATTGTTTGGAGGTTTTTGTTGATCTCACGCAGTGACAACTGGCAAATGTCCTTCCCGTTGACCCTGAGTAACCACATAATCTTTGGCAAGGAAGTAGATCACGGGACTCAACAAGGCAAAACAGTTTGGTTCTGATCCGAGCGCGTGAGGTGCGTGGTCGTGTCAGATCAGCCGCGCGCTTTCATTGTAACCCAGCCGAAGTTGTACGCTTTTCCAAAGTTGTCTCGTCGGTGACTCGCACCGGTACCGTTAACAAACAATATATTTTTTCGCTTAATAAGGCGTGTATGCTTCTTTTTCCAATTGTGTTGGTGACAAGACGTTTGAAAAGCCGACAAAAAACGGGTCTTTAAGGAAAGAGGCCGATAAGTTTTTAAGGTAAGAATTGTTGAAGTACACTGATTGTTTATGTTGATTTATTTGAAAGCTGAAAAAAGCTGGCGGTTAGGTTCTGACAACCTTGGACTGTCAGAAAACTTGCTTTTGTTGAAAAACTTTCTCATGAATGCAGAAACGCGAGTTTTAATGGCATTGGGAGCAGTTTTATAGCAAGAGACAAATATCAGTGGACTCATTTCTGTAAATTACAATCTCCGCAATTTGAACGCTTAACACTACATGTGCACTACTTTAGGCTGAAAGTTTTGAACTCGGTCCGTTAGTTGTTTCGGATAACACACTTCTCTAATTAAAATCGTTTAATTAATCGTGTTTGATTGTCTCTCATCGTACCGACTTGTTCAAAGTAATAGAGGAACTGGTTATGAAACTCGGCCATTGACCGTGCACAAAACGCAAATGCGAAAAAACGTACTAAAATGCACATGAACAACTTACCGCTAGAGACATTTGTGCTCCAACGTAGAGCAAGGCAGTGTGCAGGGCCACGGTTTGTTCAACACAAAACAAAGCAACTTTGTTGAGGCTCACAACAGTTGGTTCTATCAGTTATTTCTTTTGTCGATGCTTTGTATATCCGGATATCGCGCAGATGATGTTTTTGTTGGCAGTGCCGCCGAAGGTCCCACATGTATTTCATTGTTTTCTGAAATCATTTGCCAAAACTTCTAAGGTTTTAGCTCTCGTTAAAATTGGAAACTTGAACCTTTGTCATTTTAGGCACTTTACTTAGAGTGTAAAATTTTTCGGATTATTCTGTCTTTCTATTAATACTTTACTAAGAAAACTGAGCGTGCGATAAGAAACAGCGCTTGTAAACTTCACGCAGTGTGAGCAAGTCCGCGTGTTCCGGAAATGTTGGTTTATTTCAGTTACTAATTCATTTTCAGTTTTCCTCTTGTGCTATAAAACTCCACTGTGTCGGCCTGGGCTAGAGATAACCGTAGAATAAGGAACAACAGCTGACAACAACAACAACAACGTTAATAGTATTCTCATACACTGATATAAATGGTATTATTGCGAAGAAAGTACAAAATAGTAAAATTATGAACAACAATAACTACTGAAGTACAACTTTAAAAACATAATTGTTGAGTGTAGTTTTCTTGTTTGAGATATTAATAGAAGTTTGATGTCTTAACTGCATGCAGTCATATAATTATGCAGCTATTGACCTGCACATGAAGGATCTGCACAACCAAATGAGAAAAAGTTACCTTTGAGTTTGACTCAAGACTTCGTATCAAGAAAGAGACTGGGACTACATCTAACCAGCTTGTCGTGTTGTGTCTTTTTCGGCTGAAAGCTAAAAAGAAGAAAAATTGTAAATGAAGAAAACTTATGCACCTCACTTTAAAAATTTGTAAACCAAA
>JAOBRG010167766.1:0-12411 GCA_027574985.1 Umimayanthus nakama | reverse complement strand
TAGGCATATTTTATGAACACTATTTTGAACCCTGTCGACTATTGACATTATATAACAACCCCTCTTTTGAACTAGCTGTACACGCTCTTTTTATAAGAACCAGTAACTTTTGGCCGAGCCTCATTGTTCTTAACTTTTTAGGAAATTTCAGCCTCGATTGTTCTTAAGCTGTTCTTATTGTTAAAAGTACTCATAAGAACGGATACAGTAAGAAATAACTCCTAATATATTCCCAAAATACCTAACTTGTGATCATCAAGGCGAATGGAAGTTCAATCGATATCGACATTTGGGGTGTTTCACCGCTCGATACATTCTAGTATGAGGAAAATAACCGAGTTTTACTACGAAAAGTAAACTTTGCATTTTTGATTCCAAATCCCAGTCTTGATTGTTCTTACGTTGTTCTAAATTTTTGGCCAAATTCAAGCCTCACCGTGAAAGAACTTTAGTTTTTATGGGTTTTAGGCAAGTTTAAACTTAAACTAATTATTGGAATAAATATTTAATGGTTCAGTGATCGTCAACTCGTTTACTACTCGAAGAGTGGCACTTGCTCGCTCAAGGGAAGTGTTTGTTGCGTTCTATTTATTTTTTCACTTTTAAGCATCCTCTGCAGAAATAATAGTAAAAATAAATAAAAGACACTGGAAATAGCTTACAATTAAAGTACGTATAAGAATAGAAGAATTAAAACATTAAAAAAGTTTTCCAAATAAAAATATTTCCAATTCGCGTTTTAAATCAATAAGAGTCCTTGTGTTTCTTGGTTCAATAGGAACACAAAGAAAAATCAAGATCTGCTACGCTTTTGTTTCCCCCGGAAATACCTTAGGTACAATCAAGGAGGTATTGTCTAGATAGCGGAGACCTGGACGGGAGGAAACACAAAGATAATAATAAATTCAGACCGAAAGTGAGAAGTTTATATTCAACCTTAGCCTGGACCGGTAACCAGTGAAGTTCCTTTAAAATTGGAGTAATGTCACGACCAAAATTTAACGCGTTGCTCCCCCTAAATGATACACGCTTTTTATTTTATAAGAACCAGTAACTTTCGGCTAAGAGCCTGGGCTGTTCTTAAGTTTTTGGCAATTTCAGCCTCAAACTGTTCTTAAATTGTTCTTATTTCCTCGTAATTCCACTCGGAACACTAAAACGACGCTAAAAGCGTTTGCTATTATTTCATTCAGCTGTACTGATGCGAAAAAGTTTGAAACTGTCTATAGTTTGTCCGCAAACGTCACGAGCGTGCTTATCACTCTTCCAGCGCTCGATGACGCTGCTAGTTCTAACAGATTTTTTATACATGTACATCTCATTCTGTGCACAATAAATAGTTAAATAAACTTTCTCAAATTTTTCTGATCGAAATTTCAGCCAGGTGATTGTTCTAAGCTTGACCTTAATTTTTGGGCAAATCTCAGCCTAGGTTTTCTCATAAATTGTTGCCTTATAAAAAGCGTGTACTCTTGTAACTAAAGTAAACTTTCCGATCTACGAGTAGAATAGTGCCATTTATCAGTATTCTATGGGGTGATCGATCGTTCTCCACCACTAGTGACCACAGCCCGACGTTAGTAAGATTGGGCTACTTCAAGTTGTGAGTTGTTTTAAAACCAACCTCGCATCCTTGCTTTGGCTCATTAACTTCGCAAAGGCCTCTGGGCCATCTTGAATCCCAGCACCGTGCATCCTGTTGTCATGGTAACCAAGCCACTCCTGAACTTTTCTCTGGCAAGGCATGTTATCCCCGGCCAAGTCGTCTCCAAGTAAACCTGACGAGAGGGTATAGTTCTAATCGTGTTGTGTAATAAATTCTAAATCCGTCTCTGAAACTCTTTTTACATAGCGTATAGACAAGATTCTGTTGTTAAAATTGGTATACCATACATACACAGAAGGAATTCAACAGCGTTGGCAAAGCAGTTGAGATTTACACTACTGTCACGATGCTGTCCACACTTAAATGTACATCAGCATGTGCCTAGACAGCACTGTAAGAGTGATGGCTGCAGCATTAGTGTGACTGTCAACGAATCATGTAAACTGACAACGCTGCAACAACGATGACATTGTCAACGACAATACTGTAACATTACTGTGCACGATTGTGTGACAGCGATGTTCACATTAGTGTGATGTCCAGCGATGTGCATATAACTGTGAAAGTAGTGGCAACTGATAATGCTGTCGCAGCACTGTCAATTGCCATCGCTGCAAAACTAATGCATACATCAAGTGTTATCTCAGCAATGTCACAATCACTGCTGCATAGCAATGTTTTCGTTTTCGCTGTCACAGCGCACTTGCGAGTTACTTGGCTTGATGATCACAAGTTTATAGTTACAAGGTACATTTGCAATATTTTAGGAGTTTTTTTTCCTTGCTGTTGTTTTTTGCTTTGGATACTTTTAAAAATAAGAACAGCTTAAAAGCGATTCAGGCTAAAATTTCCGAAAAAGTTAAGAACAATGAGGTTCGGATAAAATTTATTGGTTCTTATAAAAAAGCGTGTACAGCTGTTCTTATTTTTTAAAGGACTCATAAGAACAACTTGTAACAGAAATAACTCCTAAAGTATTGCAAATGCACCTTACTTGTGATCAAGACAACAAGCCGAATATATAGAAATGGAAATTCGATCGATCTAAACGTTTGGAGTATTTCAACGCTCGATAAAATCGAGCTCGAGTAAAATAATATTTTCGTCAGTTTGTTTAAAATAAGTAAACTTTGCATATGTTGTTCTAAATCCCAGCTTGGATTGTTCTTAGCTTGTTCTTAATTTTTGGCTAAATTTGAACCTCGTTCTGACAAAATTGTTCTTATAAAAAACGTGTATTTGCTAAACTCAGTGTTCAGATACTTGGTTTTGTGGTTGAATGAAGCTTTGTGGTTTGTAAATCTTGTCTTGAGAGTGTTTTCAGTTTATAATCCATTACATGTTTTTTCTGGTTTGTTGCCTTCTGTTGTGACAGACCGTCAGTTGCTTGACAAAATACGGATTTCTTTAGGCAGTTACCCGAAAGAGAGCAATCGGACGCCGGATAGCTCCGGATTTTCTGCAGTTGCATGATTTTGGTTGCGCGTCTTTCTTAACTCGTAGGAGGGATTTGTTATGGCCGTCGATGTTAAGGTTGCCGGTCATACAGCTGTAACTTTAAAAACTTTAACTGTGTTACGGTAGAAGATCGTGTGCAGAGGGTGACCTTTTGGAAATTCTTGGTCAAGGACGGTACTTGTAAAGGTTTGTCCAATGTTCGTCTGTACGTTCTTGCTGTAAGGGGGGTTGTACCAAATTGTTTTTCTGTGTCATTTCTTTGTAGGTGAGTTACGTTAGTTTGAGCTGGCGCAGGCGGTAAATATATTTTGATAACATATATTTTTATTGTAATATGTACATATTTTAATTTACAAGACTTATAGTATTTTCTATTTCTATACGGCTTTCATGTAAAGAAGTTACGTAACTTATGAAATTACCGTATCCCAATAAAAGTGAATCAATCAATCAATACCGAAGGTTGTGTGTATAACCACTGTCTTAACAGCTTTCTGGTACTGTGACCAGTGTCGCTTTGTTAAACGAGTCTTCGTCACAAGAAATCTCAGAGAGGCGATTGTTAATGGACTTTTGGATGTGGTCGATGATGAGAGTTAGGTGATTAGATCTTCTGTTGACATAAAGAGGTGTGCTATTGGGCTTAGTATAGAGCACTGGTGTATTCAATACCGTTTGTTAAGTCGCGGGTGACATCAAGGAAATTAACGGTTTTCTCAAGTGTGCTTCGATGAAGATTTTCAGGCCGTGTTTTCTGAAAATGTTCTGACGCACTGGCAAGATCTCTGCCTCCCAATCGATCCTGAAGTCCCAAATTCGATCCCCAGTTTGGCGAGTGGGTTCAATATTTGGGTGACCTCCTTTCCCGCTAAAGTTCATTCAGCTTTCCATCCTTCCGGGGTCGGTAAAATGAGTATAATACCAGCATACATGGACTACTTTGAAACGGTTGCCAGAGGCACCTACAAATGATCCAGTCCGCTGGGGGTAAACTGATCATTGTAAAGCGCCTTTGAACATCGATCTTCGCATGGAAAAGGCGCTATAGAAAAGTACCACTTTACTTTTACCTTTAATAGCACAACAATAAAAATATAACAATCCCGATCATTTATGACCAACACTTCACACTTCTTGGAATATATATTGACAGATTTCCACCAACCTGGTTCACTCCTTAACATGTTGTGAGGTGTATGGAGATAGCTTCGATGGTCCAAAATATTCACAATCGCTATGTTATGATGCCTCATGGCCAGCTGCCGAAGACTTTCTCCTTGGCCAGTTTTTGCATTTATGTTGGCTCCCTGTTATTTTGCAAATTCAGACACATAATCTATGAGTCATAATTAGTGTCAACTCAAAAATTTCAAAAACATTACTAACTGCTACAAACACAAATATTCTAGGCTCAAATGAGATGGTACTGTTGCCCGAGTATGGTGTTTAGCAGGAGCATGTATAATTGGACAAAGTGTCCTGTCTAGCATAGACCCCAAGTGATCTGCACCAGGTGGGTCTGGCCTGCATTTCAATGTTTACTGAACCCGCTGACCCACCATGACTGAGTAAAAACCTGCATTTGTGTTCAAGCTCTGCTTTTTGATGAAATCAACTAATTCCTAGAAGAATCTTAGTTTTCATAACATGATCCTACAAATAACAAATAAAATTTATGGCTTGAAAAATTTGTTGAAAAGCTACACGAATTGTGAGCATGGTAAAAAAATTAATGTTTTCCAACATAAATAACAGATTTAAACCAAAAAAATCCCCTAAGCTTTCAATTCCTCATTTAAGTCAGTGGCTGATAAGCAAAGAAGTTGTACAGGTCTCAAAATGCCAATACCAGTTATTAGAAGTCTAATATGTTAACTAATGTTTTTTAATATTTCAATGCATTAGTTTTATTCATACTTTTATAGATTTCTTATTTTTTTTTAAATTTTTTCATTGTATTAGTTTTATTTAGATTTTATACATGTAGTTGGTGTTATATCTGATGATTTTTGACTGACTAAATAAAATATAGAATGATGTAGATTGATCTAAAATTAAAGCTTAACATTAGCTGTGCACTTGCAGATATTTGAAACTCACTTACATTATCGAGTAAAACTGTAAAACATGTCTCATGACCTTCTTTTGCAGCGGCCAAAAGTGGCGTTAAATCATTCTTGTGTTCTCTGTGGAATAAAAGTGCAAGTGGTCAAAATGGAATCTAAATCCAACCCTACATTGGAAAAACTTCTCAGATATTTAGTTGAGAGAGAGAGTTATCTAATTTAAATCAGGATCTTTCCAAAATCTTTTTTTATGCTGAAAACAAATAATAAAGGATTGTTGTCTCAACAGAATTCATAAATTACAGGATATCAACAGTTTAAAATGCATTTTATAAATATTTTTGGATATATATATTTTTATGTACAGTACAATGATTTCAAATACATGTTACTTTTCTATCACACTCCCCAATCATGCGTCTACATACTGTACAACACTGTTTTGTTACTGATGGTAGTACTAATTTTAAATAAACACTATAATAGATCAAACAGGACTGAACTAAAAAGTCACTAACCTCAACTCTTTATCAGCTCCATTTTCAATCAATAACTGCACAACATTTTGATGACCTTGATAAGTGGCATAAAACAGTGCACTCCACCCTTGTGTGTCTTGCGCATTGATGTCAGCACCATTCTGGTATGAATAGAACACAGAATATAGACATTAGGTACGTTTGCAGCTGTGTAGTAGTGTACATATGAACTCAATGTGGTTAGTTTGATCTCAGACTAAATATTCAATACTTGGCATCCACCATGCTGAGGACTGAACTTTTAAAACAGGGCCTTCTTTTACCACAGGTCAGTATCATCCATGGACAGTGCATTAAGCAATATGGTACGTAGTCTTTTGACATTCTATTGTGGGGGATATCTGGCACAGCTTTTTAAAAACAAATGAGCTACATGTATTTGCTTGGGCAGAGTATACTGTACTGTCTTATTCAAATTAATAGTGCCATGAGTGTCTAACTAATTTAATTTTTGGACCACTCAGGTGGTTGCTATAATACTTGTGGTGGGCACTTGATTGAGGCTGGCTGCTTATTGAAGTTTAACCATTTTTCATCAAACAGTTTCTGTAAGTTTGTTTTCCATTAAAAGACAAAACAAGAAAGAAAACTTTATACTGAGAATTTAAGATTTTTAGGGGGGAAGAGGGGGTTTATTCAAGGTTGGATGCTTATTAACTTTTTTGGCCATCAGGGTAAGCGCTTATTTGAGGATGGGAATTTACATGTATTCGAAATACAATACATATAAACCATCATAAATTCTGTTAGATCTGATTGTGATCAGCAGATTGAAACATTTGCCGCCAATTTTATGTAACAAAATTAAAGTTTATTGTAAGTATAACTTATAGACTGTCAATTAATTAAAAGTGATAAATCTAGGGTGCATCATTGTGTCTGGGGATGCAACATTTTTGTTTTTAACATAAAAGTTTAACACCAATGCATTCAAATTGATGCAGAGTGGATACACAGTAGTATCAGAAAAAGCAGTTAAGCCAGAAGTGGCTTCCAAACTCAGAAAACTAAAATTTGCTCGATCTGGTTGCTGTTATTTTTGACTTTGGGTTTTCCGTTTAAATTGCAAGCTGGGCAAACAATAAATAAATAACTATATTTTGTCATGATTATTCTCCATGCTTCATCAATTTGAAGTTGTTCGACCTTGCATTCTTTGTGTTGTGGTGAAACTTACATACGTGTAATTTGAAAAACTATACAATGTAAATTTGTGAAGAATGCAAGAGATAAATAAAAAATACAAAACCCACAAAACCAACAAAATTTATAATTACAACTATGAAGTTGTAAACCTTACACTTTTAACACCAACTAAACTGAAAGTCTCCTGCCAAAACTGCATTTAGTATTTACTAAATAACATTTTTAACTCTTTTTCAAAATTTTTATTTTTGCATACATGCTTTTTAAAAGACAAGTAGAAAAGACTACATGTCAAGCAACCTGAAAATGTAAGTTGATACAAGAATAATCATACATTATTTAAAAGTTCAAGGCCAAGGTCATGGAATAAATACTTTAGAAGCCATCAGAAGTGTCAAATGAAGATGCTATCTATTTAATTTAACACCTTAGATTGTTATTTCAGTATAACATGATCTGATAGCAATAAAATCATTTTTTGGCTTTCTTTAAGCCAGCCTTACTTGGTTTTATGGTACATTAAAACTGGATTTTCAATAGCATTATTCATTTATTGTGTTCAGAAAATCTGGTTAAAGCTTAATTATGTTAAACTCTTAATTATGGAAAACTCTCCCAAATTATCTCAAAATGTACAGGGTGGCAAACTTCATGGTGGTCCAAGGCAAGGGATCATGTGTGTGATTTTGACCCCACTGACAGGTGAGAAAAAACTTTAAACATGTCATCATGCATAGATTACATGTAAGTATATATGTAATGACACGGTTTAACACCCATAACTGTATCACAAAACACACCAAGAAGCCCCTATATATTGTGCTGTGACACTGACTCTGTTTCCATTTATTTTTAAAGTAAAAGTATATATTTCTTGTCTTATTAAACTGCATATACTGTGATATGGTATATACAGGTATATCTTAGATGCTGCAATTCTCCAACAGTGAAAATGTTTATATCTAGAGAAAATAATATATGTCCATATTTCGTGTGATTAAATAACAGCTTAAATTCTATGGTTTGAAGTTCTGATTGAGTTTTGACATCCTTTACTTTAAAAAAAAGTGTTTTTTTCTAAAAAAATTAAATGCATACATGTTATTTAAAGCCCGTTTACTTAACGAAATAACTAATAACCAATTAGTTGAGCCTCAGTGATCTAAAACTTTTAAAAGCAAAAATGTATTTAAGTATCAGGAGTTGTGAAGTTAATGCGTGATGGAATTTTGCGCATTATTTGTCAAACAAATAAAAAAATAGGACTGTTCAAAGCCGATGTTTTTTTAAGTTTAGCAGCAACGAAAGAATGTTTAACGCCGCTCTAAAATATGAACTATCCGATCTACTAAGCAAATCGCAATTGCAAGAGCGGAACTGTAGAACTTACCTGGAAAACCTAAACTCGTAAGTACTATTTCAACAAATTTACTTAGTGGAAGTACGATTTTGCAAATCAGTTAGCTATGGTAGAAGTTACAACTACATAATCACCTGCAATAGGAAGTACGCCACTGACTCGTTGCCACAGCTGGCCGCGAGCATTAGCGAAGTTGAACCTGACCTCAAAGTTTTGACATTCACGTCAACTTCAACATCTAGCAACAAGTTCACAACATTGTCATGTCCCACATAGGCAGCATACATCAAAGCAGTCCAGCCACTGTAGTTGTGCTTGTTTAAATCAATCGTTTGCTTTTCGTTCGTTTTCGAAATCATTTTACGCACGAAGTTGAGTTCTCCAAGGGAGCATGCTGTGTAAATGTCATAAGGTACAATCTCTTCTTCGTCTTTCCAAGGCACGTTACCTTCGAAATGAAAATGCTGGCTCATATCTAGAACATCTGCCTCTGCCATCTTCTCTTTTCTTCCGGAAATGAAGATAGCAAAACTATGCAACAAAATCGGAAAGTATGAGCATGTTCCCGCCGGTGTTCCAAAAGTTGTTTTGGCAGTCAGCAGTCGAGATTAGTAAATGCGCAAACAATACCGCGCATACTTTTGCTGTAAGACCGCACGGCTACCTCACTGCAGGCTCGGGGCCCTGGCCGTTTGAACGAAGGCCCCGCATACCGCCAACCTCAAGTTTGTGCAAGAGACCAAAATGGCGTCTAGTGACGGCGATGATTCCTTATATCCAATAGCCGTTCTTATTGATGAACTTAGGAATGAGGACGTTCAGGTAAGAAAATGTTTCTAGAGAAACCAAAGAAACAAATACGCGTTTCTTAGGTGAGAATTCCTCCTTATCAGAAGAACTAATTCGGCTTTCTGTTTCGACAGCTGCGGCTCAATTCCATTAAAAAGTTGTCGACGATCGCGTTAGCACTTGGCGTGGAAAGAACAAGAAGTGAACTAATACCATTTCTGACAGGTTAGCAGTTTCGTCTGCTATTGAGTATAATTAGCAGTAGTTTACTGTAGAAGAGTTAGCTGTTACAAAACGGTAAAGTCGCAGATTACAATTAGTCCACCTAGAGCCAAAGCCCGGGGACATGAATTTGTAGGCTGTCAAACTCACGAGGTTTTTTTCAAAGGGCGGTCTTCTTGCATCTTATTTCTTGTATTTCACAACCATAGATACGATTTACGATGAGGATGAAGTACTCTTGGCCCTTGCAGAGCAGGTATGTATGCTTTGAAGCTATGTATTTGGTTTGTAGTACATAATGTTTATCTGCAAAAACGGAAGTGTAAACTGTACCGCTTAATTTGACAATTATTTTTCAGTTACTACTAACAAAGTTTTTTATGTACTCATATTGAAGAAATCTCTGCCTCTTATAAATGTACTAGACCTTAAGTTTATTTATCATTTAATGGTGATAAGAGTAAAATTTGTGGCATATGATATGATTGTCCAAGGATGCGTTTTTGCTTTAAGGGTTTGGAGATTTTTCCCGTAAAAATAATTATTATTATAAAACTAGATCTAGGTTAAACTTCTAGTCTGTGGTTTCATTTCTGATCACTTATGAATACCAGTTGAAAATTTCAGTATATGAAACCTGTAATGTTGATTTCCTTATAAACAGCTGGGGACATTCACTCAGTTGGTTGGAGGACCGGAGTTTGTCCACTGGTTGCTGGTAAGTGCACATTGTACTGTAATTGCAGGTCAGTGCAGCACTGCAGAGACTGACTGAATGGCACAGCTGACTGGTCGAAAACCAGTGGCTTAGGTGGCATGAATTGTCTCTTGTTGCCAAGTGAATATACCACAAGACTGTTGGATACTTATAGCCAAGAAAAATTGAGTGGTTTAAATAAAAACTGTGATGTTAAGATAAGATATACTTTTATCATTTCCCCTTAGGATTTTTCAGTATTGAATTACAATAGTTAAAGTTTTATATGTCCAAAAAAAGAAAAATTGAAAAAAAAACTAAAAATTCATTAGGTCTGGTGCACTCGAGAGGAAACAGCTGAACAGCAAGTTATGAGGCCAATAGCTCAGCTGTTTCTTCTTCTGTGTGCCAGCCTTTGCTGATAAGAAACTTTTAAAATTTAAACAATCATATAAAAAAGAGTTTCAAATATATTTTAATTTTTCTGAACAAATTGTCACCGTTCAAGGTTAAAAGAACTGCTGGCTGCGATAACTGGCAGTTTTAGGACTTTGCCAGTGATTTTGTTTCCACAATAAAATTTGAAATTTCACTGTTTGGTGAAAATAATTGTTTCTGTTTTGTTAACTGTGGCTGAGGTTCAAGCTGTGCTTATCTTACATTTTTTTGAATATTAGTTAAAATCATTATTTAAAAAATGTTTACCCTGTTTTCTCGAACAAACGCCGCCCTCAAATAAATGCAGCACCTGAAAGCCAAAATGTAAACAAATGCCGCCCTCTAATTCACACTGCACCCTGTTTAAAGTTTGAAAGACAAACAGAAATCCCCAACATCGAATTTATTTGGTTTATTACATCACAAGCACAACAAGTTGTGGCTTTTAAACGGTAAATCTTGGTGGGTACAGCGAGACAAAGAACTATATCTTTTTTTTCTACTTTTTAAAGTTAAATCAATGGCATTTTAAATAATTGTCACCCTCATGTAAACATCACCCTCGATTAAACGGCGCACTCAGATCATGAACAATTTAATAAACACCATGGCCTTCTTTCGAGGAAGTACAATATTTGCTAAAACATTAATGTTTGTGCTAAGATTGTTACAAATGGCACATCTATCAATATATGTGACTGTCGTTTATATCTGTAGTTAGTGTGTTTTTGCTCATTTAAGCATGATTATGATTCTGTAATTAGTGCAAAATGTAACTTTCTGACTGCTAATTCCCTTATCATGTTTGATATTGTTATTGAGAGGCAAAAATGTGTTTTTGTTTTCTTAATTGTAGGACTAGTAAGTTGGCAACTTGTTTGACTGTTTTTAAAAGATTTATGTCAAAAGTAACCAGTGTTGTCTTGCATTTTTGTCTAGCCACCCTTAGAAAGTCTTGCTACAGTGGAAGAGACAGTCGTAAGAGACAAAGTGAGTGGGTAACACAATAATAATAATAATAACAACTAGAAGTTACAAAGGGTAAGTTAATTGTTTTGAGACTTTATTCTCCCCCGTGCCAATGCACAAGGCAGTTAATTTCAAATTTAAATTTAGCTACAAAGTTCAATAAACTCGGCAGTTTTAATGTTTTAGTGACTTACGAAAGGGTAGTTTTGTTTGTTGAGACTACCATATTTACCCGTGTATACAGTGTAATGTGCACACATGTATAATATGCACCCCTCATTTTGATGTCTGTTTTCAGGAAAAAACAATGTGTCAGTGTCTTTTTTGACGAAAAATAATTTTGTGGAAAAATTCAGCAGAAATGAAAAATCTCTGAATGAATCATGCCGTAGACAGACATGGACTCGCAGGCCTGGACTGAAGTGATGTATAAAGCTAGACAAATTTTTGTCGTGATTTGTTGCTTCTTGTTGCATAAAAAATGGGAGTTGTAAGACTTTGCACTGTTTGTGTTGTTATCCAAATTACTTCTTGAAAACAAAAGGTTCTTGTAGTATTAGTGGCCAGCAGCCATGCCCCAGTGGGGTATGTGCGCAGGGCTTCAGGGGAAATGGACGCCATCATGTTTCATTTTGCCTATAAATGCAAAAGTGGTGTTAAAAGTGGGGACATTTTGTATTTATAGGCAAAATAAAACATTAAAAACTTGCCGGAACCGCTTGTTATACGCTAGGCAAAGAATAAAGCGAATCATGGCCACAGTGGACACCGCTCAATAACCGCTGCACATGCGCAGTAGGTTCAAGCCGATTCTCGAACCAATAAATGGCAATTTTTACGACATTTTTGCAGACCTCGAACAGCAGAATAAAAACGTTTTCAGATTTGTTTTTGTTGTAGGCAGGAAAATAATTCTCTTCAGAAGCAATCTTTTGAGCAAGAGCGAAATCGACACAATCTTCTTGCTATGATTAATCGTTAATGCCAGTCGTCTCCTGCAGTTTGGACTCTGAAAATTGGAAAGAGAGCGGTTGACAAAACTTAAAAAAATAAGGACATGCCAAAAATGATAAGGTTCAAACTTTCCCTGGAGACTTGAAAGGTAATGCTGAGAAACATAT
>JAOBRG010167765.1:5710-33644 GCA_027574985.1 Umimayanthus nakama | reverse complement strand
TGGGTTGCACCCCATCCCCTCCCCCCCCCCCCCTCGCCCCTACCTTCCGGGGCGACCCGAACGATTACTGGAAAGCATGCTTTAATAGGAGGATCAGGATGTATCCCAGTCAGTAATAACGTTTAAATTTTCATCCCCAAGATATAAAAGTCACTTTAAGACAGAGTCTCCATATAAATAAATATCCAAATAGCTATAGTAATACTTGAGATACTAGCCTATAATTACAAACAGAAAATGATTTTGTTAAAAAAGTCTGATCTGTCTTGAATTATCCGTGTGCTTAATCTCTGTACATGAAGAAAACTTGAGCTTGACTTGCATTTCCTTATAAAAACTGCATTGAAAGAAAACTTGAATCGACAAAACAATCCTTGTCTTTTGCTCGCGACCGAAAGTAGAATAATTTTATTTTTAAAATGCAAGAGAAAAGTTTCACATTTGAATACGTACATAATACATGTGTGTCTGCTTCAATGCATATCTGTCATGTTTTACAAAAGCTGTCAATCTGACACTTCCAGCTGTTTCAAAAGCTCTTAAAGGCTCAATCTATCATCGGGACGATGAAACTCGAGTCTTGATATCTCAGTTGCTTTTCAAATCACCATATTGGATTAATGACAGCTCGTGTCGAATAATTCAAGGACAAACAGCCACGTCTGGCCAGCAGTCCAGAGCTCCGCGTTTCGCAATTGTGTTTTCACTGTATACACAAAGTGTTTCTGTCACCTATTGCACAATGACTTCGCCGAGAACCCGTTTCAGACACTGAAACATGGAAAGGCCAAAATTCGAAGGCGAAGAGGTAAGGAAGTTTGGTTTACTCAGTACTGCAGAGCGTGTTGGTTGTTGGAAGGAAAATTCACTTCACATCGCCCAGGTCGTTCTGTTTTAGCATTTCTAATTCCACTTTTAGTTTGTTTGAGAAAAAATTTCAATTGGGCAATGAATCAAGGTTGGTTTGTTACTATTATATTATGTGCTCACACAAGTGCATTTGTGAGTTTATGAAAAGCAGTTGTTTATAAGCTCATTTCAGCAGTTCAGGAAACTTTTCGTTCATTAATTTAACAGAAATTCAAAGATTATTTTACAAGACAGCAGTTTGTTCGGCATGTTTTATGAATATAGATACATGTGCGCGCGACGCTTGTTTAACCTTTTTTCCCAATTTTACCCAGTCAGTTAACCGGTTCTGATCTGCTCTTTGACACAGCTTTCCATTGGGACAAAACCACATCCATTTAAACTATTAAAGCTATGATAAAAGGAGTGTTTTTCTGTTTTAAAAACGGTTTATATGCGTAATAGTTAGTTTATTTAATGCTGTTTGCAGGGGTTGGCATAGACTGCGCTTTGAACTGATGTTCGAAGTTGTTTTGGTTACCAAAAGTAAGATGTTCAGTTTTTTTCCGAAAGGAATCATAGTATATGTCGAAAACACTGACAAATCTGAGAGGGTTAAAATTTCAAGAAAGATTTCGTGACACTTCTCCATATGTCTGTAATAACATTTTCGTGATATAAACAAAACCACAATCCGAATAAACATACAGATTGTTTTAATGCATTTAGCACACTAGCTAAGTTAGACCTCGTCGGTATCAGTGTTTGTACCGTAACAACTTTAAATGGTTAAGATGACTTCGTTCGGCCTGTTCTTTTAACAGAAGTCATTGACATTAACTGAACAGATTAAGACCTTGCGTTTATAAACAGCACGGCCGCTTGTCTTTATTGGGTCAAAGTAGGTCAGGCAGCGGACTGAGTTCTCGGAATAAGCGGAAGTAGCCCAAAGGACAATTAGGATGTATACAATAAATGAATAATTTGCAATTTTGAACAGTTTTGTCCGTGTTCAAGAGTTGCTACGCAACTGATTTTGCAGGTAAGCTTGTCTTTTTTGCTAGCATTGTTTTTAATACCCGAGCCCGAGGGCCTTGTTTTGTTATTGAAACGTCTCACGAAACCTGATTCTGCTTTCCCCGATTTTCGTGCAAGCGATCCGGCTTGAAGGCTAAGTGGTCCCTAAAATCTTTGGTGGACGTCTTTTGGCCAAGCCTTAAAATCTCTATTTTGTTGACTGCGTTTTTTATGTGTGTTCTTGATGTCTTGTTATCGATTTTCTGGAAGGAAAAAGAGCAAGTTCTCATTGATAAACTGACAAAAGCTGTCACTGCAACCCGAAAACTGACAAAAGCTGTCACTGTATAATTTGCAATTAAGTATAACTTGTTTTTCATAAGTTTAGAGTTTCGCCCTCGGTGCATACAATGAATACATGTCCGTCTCTTCAGCTGCGTCTGTCATTGGCACATCGATATTGTGTGCTCATGCGCGTGCGTGAGTTTCGTGCGTTTTCGTGCTGATCATCTGAATAGGAAGAGCATAACAGCTGTGGCAAAATAATATTAATTTGTTGAGCTCTCAAACTCACCATCAAATGCAAAAGAAAGTTGTCGAGACCTAATAATAATCCTTCTGTAAACTTTGGTAAAGTTTGGATGCGGTTAGCGCAGACAGTTGGCAACTGAATTCAGCTTGAATTTTCATCACCAAGGTGCGTAGTAATTAAACGACATAGCAATTCATGTCCCGATAATCATCATACAGAACCATGGATTAACACGTTCATAGCCTGAAATTAGAGTTATTTTGATTAACTATATTTGAAATTGCAACATACTGAGGCTAGTGCAAAAAACTGTGTGCATTCTTTCCTGGCCTAACAACTTGTAGGTTTTACGATACAGCAGTAGCATACAACTGGAAACTCCGCTGATCAGAAACACAATCTAGGTTGACTTAGCTAGTCTCTTCAGTGACTTATCATGAATTTCAAAAGGTAGAAGAAGATTTTGAAATACTCGGCAGGAGCGTCAAAACTCATCTTGTCGATAAAGCACGTTCCTAATTACTACATTTTATGATCTTTACATTGTCAAGGTCGGTTAGCGTTATTTTATTTTTATAATTTTTGTTCTTATCAATATTATTATTGTTATTATTTTTTTCAGTGAGACAGCCAGAGCTGCAGCGTGGGAAACTGCCTGATCTTAAGAGTTAACTTTGTGCGCATTGTTTGAAGGCATCGTCATTAAATGCAGTGCATAAAGTGACTGTTTCCTCGTCGTGATGGGCTGTGGAGCGTCCAAAGCTGTTTCAGCCCAAGATAAGTTGCGGAATGATTCGTCGTCACACTTAAGAAAGACAAATATTCCTAAGGTTTCGAATAGCATCCTACCTAATGACTCCCAGAGGCGCTCTGACTCGTTGACCAACGGAAAGCTACAGAACGAAACCAGAACGACAGTAAATGACATAGGAAATAGAGCAAATGGTCACTTGCGTAGGATCGTAAACCCAGCAGGTGGCGAAGAGGGGCGAACGAGGTCTCCGAGGCGCTTACCTCCTCTTAAACTCGAAAAGAATGAGAAAGTAAACGAAGTAAAGCAATCAATGAAAAATGTTGAAGAAGACATAAAGAACAATCGGAAAAAAAGACCGACAAGAACAGAATGGGGCAAAAGTGAAACTTCGTTTGCCTCTAGTAATCATGACCCCAGCAAAAGCTGCAATGGAAATTTGAGATCAAACATGGCCGATAAAGAAATGGCTGAGTGTTCTGCAAAAGTTCGACATAATGGAATGGTGGAAGATTTTTCGTTGCAGAATGATAACTTAGAAGGTCATATCCATGAGACAAACACGAATGGTGATGAAATAGATGCTGACGATCAAACTCGAAATAGCTCAGGCAAGTTTGAAAATGAAGTTGCGTCAGAGCGTGGTAAAGAAGCCTCCGAAGGCCTTGGTAAATCGGAAATGATCCTTGAAAAGGAAAAACAACCCAGTGATTTCGGGAGCAGCCCTGTAAATATACAAACTGAGGCAGACGGTGTCGGCCAAAGTTTCAAGGCCTCATCCCTGGAAGGGATAAGTAAACAGTTTGATGCCACCGGAGGAACTAGCACCATAAACGATGGGAGCGATACTGCTAATGAAAGTATTGAAGTACGAAGGATGGAAAGTTTCGATCCAAAGATTCGCTATGCCGCATTGTTAAGCCAATTACTCCTGGACATTGGCTACAAAACGTTGAAACGAATGTTTGACACCTTCCATCCGCCGGAGAGCCTGCGCGTTAGTCTTAAGTCTCGCTACAAAATACTTCTCGCTCTCCGAAGCAAACGACTTCTGAAACCCAAACACTGGGGAAAACTCTTCCCACAATACCCAGCGCAGCCGGACTCCAACACGTTCGACCTCACCTTACTTTCCCTGCTTTTTCGAACAATATGCAACCTGTCACCTCCCCCGACAGGATGGGATAATGAGCCTCCGTTAGAGGATTGCTCGGTTGCCGCAAACGTGGCGCGTATAGCGTACCTTCGTAAAAACGTTCTGCAACATGTGAACGAGGCTAACCTGGACGCGTCATCATTTGAGAAACTGTGGCAGAATATTTCTAAAACTCTTGTGGATCTGGGTGCTGATGCAAATGACGTGGCTCGTTTGAGAGAGAACGAGCTTTCCGAAGAAGGAGCATCGTACGTGCAACGGTTATCTGAATGGGAGCTGGAGGAGGAAGAGATGAGTCGTGTTGACCCGAAAAAGACGTTAGTCAGACGCCGCTCATCACTTCTGGATGATATTCAGCAGCTACGCCGAGGGAGCAAAAGGGATTCTTTAACCCGAATGTCATCCAGTCTGGAAACTCTTGGGGAGCTGGATTTTCGGCCAGATATCAACCGGCTGATGGGAGTTTATGAGATCGACATCGACCGTCTGGCGGGGCTATATGAGAAACAAAGCAGACAGACGTTGCTTACGGAGGTAGAGCTGTGGATGGAGGAGAGAGACTCAGAACGCCGAGTATTGTTAGTGACTGGTGTTGCAGGTAATATAGCTCTACAAGTAAGAGCATTTTTAAAAAGTGAAAGATAAAAACGGTACAAACTTCTAAAAACTGTTCCTTTGACTTTTGAACGTTTTGCCCTAGCTTTGACAGCTTTGTGTTAATAACACTCTCAGTCTTATTTTAATTGAAAGACCTCTGTATTTCTTTATTTGCATTGTTATTTTTCGTACAACTACAGATAATTCTACCTTAAATAACCCTGATGCTTCCTTAAGTTAGGTTGGGGTATACTGTTTTGCCGAAGTTTGGTGAGGTAAAGAAATTGTTATTGTACATAGGTCACATAATAGAGACCAAAAAAAAAAAAGAAATAGAAACGGAAAACTGAAAATATTCATTGTATTAAAGCTACTACCTAATACCGCATTTGCACCAACGCTTAAACATGTTTAAATGTTGTTTAACTAAACGTGTTTAAAAATTATTTTCCAGTACAGCCAGACTTTGGGATCAAAATTTACAGCAAACAATTTTTCTAAATAACCATGCAAATTGGATTCAGTCCTGAAGATTTTCATGCTCAGTTGCTAGTTAAAAGAACTAACAACTTGAAAAAGTCAGTTTATCTAAACACGTTTGTGTGTGAACACAATATTAGTAAAGTTCCTTTTGAATGTGTGATAGAAGGCGGCGGTACAGATGTTTGGATACGTGTCCTTTGTTTTGGTCAAACAAAAAGAAGAAAAATTCCCAGACTAAACGTATGACTGCAACACTTTTCTCTGATTTTGGTTTGTGATTAACTTGCTTTTTAATTACTAGGATTGTTCTATCTCGGACTCCCAGATTCAATCTACGCACACTATTATAAATTTTAGATTTTATCCAGTCAGTTAAAGGTTGCCAGGCTAGATTGTTAATTTGATTCGTTGCCTGGTTGGTTGGCTAGTGAGCAAGTTATCTGTTAGTTTGTTAGTAAGTAAGTAAATAAGTAAATAAGTAAGTAAGTAAACAAGTGAGTAAGTAAGTAGTTGGTCGATTGGTTGATAAACTAGTTAAGTTTGTTAACTCAATAAAGTTAGTCCGAAGGCTACTCTTATAACAGCAACAAATCCACTTTTAATAGCTTTTAATAGTTAGTATTCAATAGACTGAGTCAAAGAAGGCTTAAAGAATAACATAAATTTTTCTGTACCATCTTTTTCACGTAGACAAATAGATACTAAGTTAGTTGATTTAACTATAATACAGCTTGGATCTGTTAGTCGATTAGTTAGATAGTAAGTTCGACAGCCAGTTTGCTAGTTAGTCTGATAGTTAAATAGTTAGTTAGCTATCCGGCTTCTTAGTTACTAAGTTAATGAGATACATTGATAGTCAGATTTTTTGAGAAATTGTTACTAAGTAGTTAGTTTAGTTAAGGTTACTGTTCATGTTGGAACGGATCAAAACACCAAAATTGAGATTTTTGCAGAATATAAGTTTAAATTAAATGAACTTTTAGTAACAAAAATTGCTTTTCAATACGTCTAATAGTTTGCGAGTTATGACGAACGAGAGCTTTTACCGGAAGTGAAGTTGTATGACGTGCGGCGTACTTTAGCAGTGAATTCTCGAAACATGCTTTAGCTAAAACTGCGACAATGCAAAGGTTCAATGCACCCTCAATTTTTAACCTCATGCCGTTAAATTTGGCAAGCTTATAAGATAATAGCTGTAGATGAAAACCGTCCTGGCGAATTTTGAAATTCAGCTCCAATAGTTTTTTTATGACTCAAGCAGTGCAGTTTTGTACGCTGCAAATAAGGAGTTTTCTTCAAATACCCGTAAAAAATTAACGACGCATTCAATTAAAAATCGCCAAGACGGAATAAGACTAAAAATTGTGCTGAATCTCATAAACAACTAAAAATAGTTGAAATTGAAACTGACAGCCGCATTGATATTCGTTAATAAATCAAATTTTTTTAAACATATTTTCCACCATCATTTAGATAATTTTATAAGCTTTCCATTGATATATAGGTTTGCGGGTATCCGACGCATATTAACGGAGTTATGTAGGGAAAACTGAAAACACCGCTCAAGGTGAACGGTAACCTTAATTAGCCAGTGAAACAGCTAGGTAGTTAGTCTTCTGGTCAGTTAATTAGTTAATGATTAGTTTAGTTGCAACTGATCTTTGATTGACTGGTTATAAGGCTAATTGGTATGAGAAGTTACAAACTCTTTATGTTTGTTGTTTTAAATTTTAATAACAAAGGACTTATCTTTGGTTGTTTCAGGAAGCGGTAAATCAGTCCTTTCTGCAGCCATTTGCAAGAACACAGAATCGCGAGGCTGTTTAGCAGCAAGTCACTTTTACCAACCAGACAATCCGCTGTACAATAATCCACGGCGCGTGTTATGCTCCCTCGCTCAACAACTTTGTACAAACGTACCGTTGTTTAAAACCAAACTAATTGACAGTTTGCGGCGTAACAGTAAGGGAAATCTGAGTTGTCTCAGCACGAAAGAGTTGTTTTCTGTGCTTTTTGAAGATCCTTTTAAGCATTTAAGTGATCCAGGAAGGAATTTTGTACTGGTTCTTGAGGGTTTGGACGAGAGCAGGTATCTTGGACGCTATGAAATTCTAAGTACCATTGTAAACTACTTCAGTATGTTACCTTTATGGTTGAAATTATTTGTAACAACCCAGCCTCAAGATGAAATTTTAGAACGTCTTAGTGAAAGTTTTCAACTAAAGGTTCTTAAATCCGACGATGCAATGGCTCTCGAAGATATAAAGTTGTACTACCTGAGTAGGCTTCAACTACAGCTTCAAGAAAGCGCACAAAGAAGTCAAGTCCTACAGCGGTTAGTTGACGAATCTTGCGGAGTGTTTCTGTACGCTCGCCTTATCGCTGATCACCTCTCACGCTACAAAGCACCTCTAATGCTGGAATCTGTTGATAGCTTGCTTCCGTCCACAGTTTATGAAGTATGTGAGGATTATTTCAAGATCATGCAGAGCAAGTTAAAAACTAGTGAGCAGGTTTTCGCTGATTTCTTGTGTGCGATTTCTGCGGCGGTGGAACCACTTCCGGTGACGTTTGCTTCAAAGTTGCTGGATCACCAAGTCTCGGATTCACAGGAAGATCGGAGAGACGCTTTATTTAGCGCAACTGAAAACTTCACTCAGATCCTACACATAAATCAAGAGCAGCTTCATGTGATGCATAAACTGGTGGTTGATTTGATGCCGAGCCTACCCACTCGCCGTATTCGAGGTAACTCAATCCTCTCCAAACTGTGTGAAGAGTGTCTTGAGGGTCTCAAGCAGCGTCGAAATCTTTCTCTTGAAGAGCTGAGCAAGGAAGAGCACTATGCTTTGAGAAACTATCTCATTCACGTATGTGGGACTCAGAGTGACGCCGAGGACAGCAAAGAGCAAGCACAAATAATCACTAACAACTTGCTTGATGTAGAAATCGCGAGTACAAAGTTACTAACTCGCTGCGACCTGGCAGAAGAATTGCAGCACTTTCTGAGGAAATTTTCACTTGCTCCTGAAGAAAAAAAGAACCTTGAAACACTCCAAGAATGTGTCCAGCTCTACGAGAAGTTAGGATTCACCAGCATTCACTTGTTTCTACAAATTGTCTCCCGGAATGAAAAGTGTCCTGACCTCGCCGTCGAAGCAGAGAAGCTCATAAGCTCGGGCAAGTTTCTTCAGGGAATCACGCTTAACTCAAAGGGAGTGATATCACCAGCGGACCAGACACAAGGGCTATACGTTATAATAAGCTTCCCTACAAGTCTCGAGATGGTCAGCCTTTCCGTATCTCCTAACGATGAATATCTGGCCTGCGCATGCGTTCATGAGAAATCTACAAGCATTTGTTTGTGGTCCATCAGCGACAGAACTCCCCGTTGGCGACGGGAACCGATAGGTTCGGTCCTTGAAGGTAATATCACGTTTTCCCCCGACGGAAACGTGGTACTATCTGGGAGTCTGACGCACGCACATCGCGTCGCTGACGGAAAACACGTCGATTTTTTTCCTATGAGCAACCACAAGTTCAGGAGATGCGTCTACTCACAGAACAGAACAAGTCTGTTAACCTTAGCAGACGAGGATGATTCTGGTTTGTGTCTGTGGGACATGGCAAACAAACAGCAGCTGCTAAAGATCAGTATTGAAGGCCAAGTTGAGGCTCTAGCGTTTAGTGCGTGTGGACAGAGTTTGGCCTGTGTCACTAGAACAGAAGACGAGACGAAGGGACACAGAAGAACTCTGAGCTTGTGGAGACTTCGCAGTTCAGGTGGGTTGTTAGATAACGTACCCAAAACCTATTAAAAGGGGTTTGTACTTTGTACGAGCGATTTCCACCCTTATGCATTCACAGTTCGTCAGTCGTATCTTATATTCCAGTTCTTTAAAGGACAACAACTCCATGGCCTTGGATCTTATACGAGGTCAATATCTATCCCGGTTTGTAAGGTAGAGCAACCATCAACACAAATTTCAGGGATCCAAGTTCCAAAAGCACGAAAACAGATACTGAGATAGCATATCCTTTACAGATTTCAGTTTAACATCTTTCTTGACCTTGAATTGGCTTGATGCTTTCAAAATTTGAAGTGACTGATGCAATCCTTATTAGATCAGACCTGCTTACTATTGATATGTTAGAACTAAAGATCTCGTGTGCAGTTTTGTATTACAAAAATCTATTTTTCCAGACTTCTAAAAACACTACTTAAACGGCTGTGGTGTTCCCAGCACTTTCACATCACGCAACTAACTATACTGTTGTTCTTGGTTTCTCAACCGTATTTACCCTGAGCAAATGCGTATTTAAAAAACTGAGAAAGGTTTGGTCACCAAAAAGACTGAAATTGAAAAACGGCGGATTGAGAAAGCGTTTTTTAAAGAAGAATGAATGAAAAATCTGTTATCAAGAACAAACATTCAGTTTTTACGATTCTGGTTAGCGAATTTTCCTTGAAGTTTATAACCCAAGTCATAAATCAATTTCTTTCGCGAGACGAAACTGCCCCAGCGACCGAAAAGGAGAGTGGGGCTGCAACATTTGTTTGTGCAACATAAAACTACAAGAACAGTTTTAATAATACTTTTATTTTTATCGCAATAAAACTGCGAGTTGTCTACAATATGCTAATAACATTTTCATTAATATACGAAACACTGTTCTAACAATAATATTGGTCGAGTTAAATTTTAAACTAAATACATTTAACTCTGAGCTGAAACAGAAATAAAAATGAACATTAACACAAAGTACTAAACATCATAACTATAAGATTAAGTAATTATATGAGTTTTTGTAATAAACTACTGATTTATTTTACATGTACATAAGTAATCGGATAGTTTTATTAAAAATAGTTTTTGGTCAAAAAAGAATAATGTGACGATTCTAAGGGAGGGAGGGTCAGGGATCTGACGCTAATTCCAGAGAAAGGTTGCCGAATAAGGCAAATTGTTTCTGAATGCCGTGATTAATTTAATCTGCACCGAAGAAGGGTTAAACAAATCATTTTAGTTTTCTTTTTTTTGCGGTTTTCAAAATGAATTTATTCCGACTTTTTCAGATGCAGTAAAGGTTGTTCACAGAGATGTATCGCCGGCTTCTATCTGTACTCTAACCTTCACCCCAGACTCCCGCCACATTGTCTGTGGCACAGACGTAGTATCCGTGTGGGAATTGGGAGCCAGCGGAGGTTTGGAAGAAACTGCTGTGGTTCGTCCAACAGAACTTGAAGAAGCGGACCTAACCGGTAGGTGTCTTTGTAGAGCAAAGCTTCACTGCAAATCGTGTTTTCGTTTTTGTTTTGCTATCACAATGGTTAAATAACTATACACGTTTGACATGAGCTGCGATTGATTAAATACTTATTCAATAAAACCTTAACTTGAAGTTTATGCCAAAGCACCCCACTATAAAAAACCTAATGTTAAGTGTACAATTGTTAATATTTGAATCACTTTTCTTTTATTTAGAAGTTTATGTACTAAAAGCGACTATATTAAACATTTAAGTTTAGTTAAAATATTGCTTGTCGGACGATGTATCCTTAAAAAAGGAAAATAATTAAATCTTAAGTTAAACTTTAGCTCACAGAGCAAAGGCTGAGCTGTGTTGGAATTGCAGCGTGCCGCCATCTTGTAATCTGACATCACTCGTCGTGCCAGGTCCTGTCTGTGCTCTCACTGCAAACATTAGTGGGGTCTGGGCACCAGTCAAATTGGAGGCGTTCTGGAAAACCGGAGCAAAAGAAATGGCAACACTGAAAACTAGACGTCGGCTCCATTATTGTGTTTTAAAACCCGTTTTAACAAATTTAACCTTGTATAAAACTCAATCATTTTAGGGCCCCTTTAACCTTCGGCATTTGTTTTTCGCGGTACTTTAGTCAAACAATGTATGGCATCCTATCGTTTTCTTTTTTGATTTGTTTTAGGACTAGCAAGCAGCTCTACGGTAACAACAACGAACCTTCTTGTCTTCAGCAGAAGAAATGCATTTTATTTGGTTCAACACGAGTCGCAAGGTGATACTATGTACTTCAAAGTTCTTCTTACCTGGAGTCACGAGTCGCATTCATGTGCACGCTTTGTCCACGTGCTCAGTAACAGCACATGTGCTCTTGTGCGATATCTGTACATCCCGGATGTATACGCTATAACCAGGTAAGTTGGATAATTTTGTGGAAAATGAAAATGTTGCCAGAAATACTATCGTCAATTGCAAGCAGTATAGTATATACCGCACAAATCTTCTGATTTTTATTTGCAAAAGGTGCACTGATCATTTTCTGTTAAGCTAGTTTTCTTTGAGAAACTATTCGTTGCTAAATACTTATTGAGCATTTTATACAGGAACTTTTTAGCTTTTGTGTGAATTATAGCTCTGAAAAGAACTGTGTTCCCGGTTTTAGGTCTACCTTTCTACTTACAGACACTCAGTGATTTCCTCTTAATCTTCCTCCCACTTTCCTTTAAGCACTCCAACACGAGTCCAGCAGCTGAGAATGTCGCGTGACGGAGCTACTCTGGGCGTGTTGTGTGACAAGGCGTTTACACGCTACTCCCTACCAGGGGGAGAGTTCCTCTACAGAAAAGAAATCATTGACGAGGGCACTGGAGATACTCAGGTATGCTTTAAATTACTTTAAGGCATGTTTACGGGTAGAATACTGTTTTGGTTTTCCTAAACTAACAGTCTTTAACTTTCAAATTCTATCATAGCGGCTATGGTAAAACACTTTATTAGCTTCAGTATATTCTTACAAACAAACAGTATTTTATCTCACAACTATTTGCATGTCTTTGTCACTCATTATTTTGCTTTGGCTTACCGCAATATCTGTATTAGCCTTGGCTGCTATTTGAATTTTTTTTTCCGGTTGAATTAGTGTATTTTTTTTCTTACAACAGAGGTTTTGGTAATAGCTATATTAATTTCGGACCAACTAGAAAAGTGGGCAGGAAAGTTTATTTGAGAGAAGGAGTTTTTGGGAGGGTGTTCAGAGGTTTAAGGCCCGCTTACACTACAGCTGATTTTTGGTACGACACTGATAAAAATGATACGGTTACAAAAAAAAGCGTGCGGCTCGGATTAATTTTTAAGTGTAAATGCTTTTCCGAGCCAGTTTTTATCCGTGCCGTACCAAAAATTTTACCCGTGCTCGGACCACCTAGATAGGTAGTCCGAGCACGGGTAAATTTAGTGCGGTTACCGCAAACACTGGCACGGCTCGGGTAAAATCCGCAGTGTAAAACGCTCATTTTAAGAGCCTTCCATCTTTTGGTCAGCGCTGCCCCTTCAAGCGCATGAAGTTATTTAGATCAAGACGGCAAAGGCTCAAGTCGTTGCACGTGCGAAGGTTCAGCAAAACTACTGCCAAAAGATCAAGTCACCTAGAAAGTATAGAGGTTTAGCTTGAAAAATTAACGAACTATTAATAGAATTATTAGATGCAATGTAATTTATAATAGTCTTGAAAATGCAAACAACCCGAAAGTAGTTTTTCAGTACGGGAGTCCCCGCTTTTTGAGAAAATTGAATAGAAACTCTTCCGGAAACTCTCGATCAACCATTCTGAAACACCACAGGACGCATGCGTACTGGTTAGAAGCGATTCTGCTAAACGAACATTTAAGTTTGGTTCGCGTACCAAACGCAAAGATATATTGTTTGGTACAGGCAAAAAATTTTTTTGGCACCCGTACCACTTGTATCCGTGCCCGACCATGAATCTGGTGTAGTGTAAACGGGCCTTAAATCTTGAACAGATCCAAAGAGTGACGTATACAAACAATAATTTGTCACTTATGAAAATGAAACTTTACCGAAAATGTATTACCTGCATTTACACAATGACGCAAGCTCACGAGACTAATTCACTGTCCATAAGCTTGTTTTATGTAACACAATCTCATACATTCTTCTCTTTTTGTTTTGGGGGGTTGATTGATACATAGAAAAGGGTGTTCATTATATATTTCGATAACTAAAAGGGCTGGGGGTTCAGTAGAACTTTACGATACATTCTTATGTTGTTAAAAAAATGAAATGTAGGAAACGACTTTTTGATAATCTGCTAGAAAGAAGACCTCCGGTTAATGACTTGTGCCAAGGCTCGGTGCACTTTAAATAAATTCATTACTCTGTGTCCGGCCCAGAACATAAATCAAATGATGTGCAATGAGACAATCAATTACAGCACTAGTTCGCAAGTTAAAGCCACCATAAAAAAACCTGCAAAACATGTCATGGTGTTTGAGCAATGTAAGTTTACTGATACTTTAGCTTAAAAGTAAGCACCTTTAAACATGTGCAAAAACGTGACGGACTTCTCTCAAATAAATAAAGGTCACTTTCTAGATATTTATCCGTCTGGCCATTCTGAACAGTCAGTTCTAAATTGGAATTCACAAGTTCTCGGGATTAGTTCTAGCTAGAATTTCTTAGCTCGTGGATAAGAGCCACTTAGCTAGATTCCGCTCCAGTTGGCCAAAGCAGGGGAACTTGAAGAGTAGTGACGTACGCGCGCGCCTTTGCCCTTTCACTTAAACAGGCGAGAACCAGTTCTTTTCGGCCGGTCAAACCGACCAAACGGAAGGTGATCTAAGAATAAAAGTGAAGTTTTGACATTGAGTAAGGGATACCATACTGTGTTTCGATCATAAACAGCACCTGGTCGAGGCTGGGGACAAACCTTGCTCCATTATCTCCTCTTGGGACGGAGAGCTGAAGCTGTGGGAAATCGACGCTGAAGACGGGTAAGATAATGCTTAACTAAACTACGAAGGAACCTATTTTTGTATTTCGTTCAAGCATGACGGATTTGTGGACGAATAAAACTTGACAACTTGCATTTTACTCCGTTCTCTTATAAGCGGGCAACAGGTCTTGGGTTTCAGCCTTTCTAATTGAAAAAAATATCATAACGACACGGCATTGCATTTGATAAAAACTTTCCACAAATATTTTGAGAAACTTTTTAAGGTTGGTGAGGGGGATGAATTATTTATTTGGAAAAGCTTTTAGTTTTTTTTTAAATTGATTTTTGGTAATTTTTTTTAAATTATTATTTAATGGACGAACGCCAGCTCGTATGATATCGGAAGAGTGACACTTGCTCGCTTAGGAACAGTGTTTGTTACGTTTTAATAACTTTTTTCTCTATTTAAATCTCTTCTTACCAATCTCCCCAATCACGACAAAAACACAGTTAACTTATCTTTTCAACGAAGTAAGGTAAGCAGTGAGGTCCAAAAGGTTTGTGCGGTTGTGAACTTTAGGAATCTCTAAGAAGATTTTCACGGTAAAATATATCAACACGAGTATGGTTTGAAACGATTCTTTCTTTTATTGCGTCAAAACTACTGTTACAACAAGAAAATTATTTGAGACTATTTTTTAGAATTCTATGTACAGGTTTGTCGCCACCCTAGGCACTTTGCACAAACAATGTTAACATTCATATTTTTGTAAGATACTTTTAATGATAAAAACAGGGTAATACTATTCTATTGTCACTGGAGGAACAAGTTGGAAAGATTTGTTGATAAGTGAGAGAGTTGTTCAGAGGCAGATTCAGAAGTTTTGATTCGAGTTTACGACCTTAAGATTAAATATGTGTGTATTTAAGTATGTATATATGTACGTACATATGTTGTATGCATGCAGTCTGGAAAGAGGGGGCCGAGAAAGAGGATAAAAGGGGGAGCAATCCCCCTCGACTTCTCCGAGCCATTAAACCCGCCTCTACTGTTTCAGCAAATGCTTGTAGTAGCCCCTGTTGATGTGCCAGGAAGCCGTTCGCAAAGTTCATCAGAATTAACAAGCGTCTGAGATAAATGCTCTCTCATTTCACGCACTTTTTTTCAGCAATTAAAAAAACTCTGTTTTTGAAAGTTCTTTTTTAATTCAACTTGCTTAATGGAAAGGAATCAATCAAAAACATAACTTCCCACATAGGATTATTTCAAGTATTTAACAAGGATAAAGATCTGTTTATGACTTTTCTTGCCCATTTCCCGCTATCACCAAGGTATCCCCACACTGTAGCTGAATGCGGTCATAGCGTTGTGAATGTCAAGTCTCTTGGTGACGGCCGTGTCGCTGTGAGAGAGCTACCAGACCTCAGTAAAATCAGGGTTTGGAACTCGAACACGTGGCAGGAGGAGTTCTCATTCGATCACCACACAGACGTGTTGGACTTTGACGTGGCTCTCGATGGGGAACACATTGTCTGTTGTGATATTGAACAGAACATCACAAGTTGGAACGTGCACACAAAAGTAAGTGTTTCGTATGTAGAGTTTTGTAAAATAACTTTATCTGTTTGACACCATTATCATTATCGTTATCATTATCATCACTATCACCATCATCAGCACCATCAGAGAACATCACCATCTCTGTCACCATCACCATCATCATCAATATCCTTACACCATTTCCATCACCATGTAAGTTACCATCACCATCAAAATGAACATCGCCATCAATGTCTTCCTCACTGTCACCACTACCATAACTGTCACCATCATCATCATTATCGCTATCACTACACCATTACCATCACCATCATCAGTTTAATGAAAAACAATATTAATATTCTAAACTATTTTTACTGAAACATCAAGGACATCTTTAAAGTTTAGGTTTAACATAGAACTCGTATATCAAACTGCTACATAAAGTAGAAGTGGCTGAACCGTTAGCGATCCGAACTTTAGGTATAAACTTTATCCTAATTACTACTAAAATAGCTGCTTTATTAGACTCGAGAATGGCAAACAGCGGCTCCAAACGCCGAGTGGGTGAAGGTCTGGCCGGACGAGAGGATACTTGTCACGGGTGGTCATGCCCAACATCACGCAATCAATCTGTGGGATCGAACCACAGGTGAACTGGTCAAATCATTGGTTGGTCACGCTAGTCGAGTAATGAGTTGCGCTCCCATCCGTAATGGGGTTCTGATGGTTTCGTTCAGGTAAGCACTGGGGAAACCAACTATACCTTTGCACATACACTGAAGTGGTATAGGACTAAATCTTTTGATGTTGTGAACTTGTGGACCAATATGTACTTATTGAACACTGTTACTGTTACGCATGTCCTCATGTTAGGCTGAGCATGGGTTATGCGCTGTGGGATGATGACGAAGAGTTGTGGCAACGTTTCAATTGGATTTAAAAGCTGCGATATTGAAAGCTTCTTACAATGTAACCCTATTCCACCTGGGGGAAGGGCGAAAAGTTCCCGCTCCGATTTCAACTTTCGAGAACTTCCTTAATATTAAAACAATTTCAACCAAGTTTGGCCACTTTTACTAAAATTTGTTGGAGAACAAGGTACTTGAAAAGTCAGAAACGTCTCCAAACTTTCCTACTTTGATTAGAAAATATTTTTGAAAAAATAGAAAATTTTGATAGTTATGACATCATTATGATGTCATAAGCCAATTTAACGACAACAAGTTAATCAGTTTATGATTCTCTACTATCTCATCAGATTTCATTTCATTATTATTAATAGTGTTGGGGTTATGGGCCGCGGGCACTTCCCCGCCCCCAAGCCGAGCCACTCTCAAGAAGCCCTGGTGGAATAGGGTTAACTTGGTTTTAGTATCGTGATTGCTGCTTCCTTTTCTCAGTTGAATCATTTGTGACTATGAGAAAATTAGGGGGGAGGGCTGAAGGGGTATCCTAGAATGTTTTGGAAGACTTAGAGCTGCATGTTCGTTTTCAGACCAGTTATGTCAGTTTCCCTAAACATTTCCAGTCCAGATAAGAAAATTGAAAGCCTTATTTTCGTGGCTGCTAATATAATGTGGAAATATATTCTAAAACATGTCCCAAGAACCTGTCCAAACATCATGTCAATTTCAGACTGAAGTGTCAAAGTCTTCACCCAAACCAAAATCGCTTGAAAGCCCTACCGTTTTGCGCTGCAAGTATAAAACTCATGTAAGGAAATACCCTCTTTCCCTTTCTAAGAGTTCAATCTACTTGCAAAAATTAGTATCAAACTTCCTTTAAACGAGGTTGGAATAGTAGAAGAATGGTGAAAATTTTGAGCTGGCGAGAATTAGAGAAAGTAATGCGAATTTGTTCTACTATTTCTTTCAAAGTCTGGACAAGACCCTCCGAATCTGGAAAGTCGTTTCAGGAGAGTTGGTTGGGTTTATGCAGTTTCACGACCCCATTGAAAGCCTGGTAATCTCAAATGCTAAGGACCATCTTGTTTTGTCGTTTGCAAGTGGTGAGATAAGGGTTTTAGAGTTCAAAGTACCGGATTGTCTTTGACAATCTTATTGGTTTTGTATTTGTTCGGAGGTAAGGACACAAGTGAACAATCCAGCCTTGGAATTTTGTCGCTGTGTGACAAATTGTAAAGTAACTCCTACATGCAATCTTTGAAGTGTAATCTATGCATTTGTAATAGCACTCTACAGTTTTTCCTTCCTTTCTTTCTGATTTGTACGGTTAAGTATGTAATAAGATTTATATGAGTCTAATAAATGTATATTATAGTAACTACAGCTATTAATTGTCAATTGTTAGTGATGGCTATGAGATATCCAATGCTTATAGCTAAAACAATAATTAACAATTCATTCACGGATAGGCAGATGCTTTGTTAGACGATATACGATGAATATTTAAAATCAAAGAAAACACAGTTATAACTCTTGTTTATCAAATACATGTATTTAATCTTAAAACTCTTTTCGGTTTTTGCTAACGGAGCGAAGCGACATCAGCGGTCAAATAGCGACACAAAAAGTCGATTTCCTTTTCGTTTCCACACATGGTTGGTTCAACGAGTCGGGGCCAGTCAACATTTTCGTAACAGTGTTCTGAATAGCCAATCAGCTTCTTTGATACATCTGAAGGAAAAGCACATAGATTACGTTCATTCGACGTTGGTTTCAGTTTGGTACGGGTTTTTAGGTTGCGTTTGGGAAATCATTCAGGTTTGGAGAGAAAGACAAAGGCTGATCAGGTACAGATCAGGTGTGAATTATGCATCGAATTTGCTACAAGAAACCCTTCATCAAGCATCTGAAAGCTTCAACGAGTTTTCAGGAGGAAAGCAATGTGCTTTTATGACGCTTTCTTTTTTGTTGTGCTTTCAAATTGTCCTGTTCACTCGTGGACACAATCAATCTTTGATCGGTTTCTTCTGCATTTATTCTTAATACATGCACTCTCAAACCGCAAGACTACTGCTTTAAACATCGATTATGTACAAAACGGCTTTCATCAAGATTGATCAGTGACACTTAAACTACACCAAAGACATTGCTTATTGTTATGTTATGTTGAATTGCAAACTTGCGTTTGTACCCGAGTGTTAAAAACCTGCCAGCTTCAAGATTGCTGATTGACACTCTAACTGAGTTAAAGACATCGGTTAATGTTAGCTTGCATTTAAAAAAGAATCTTAATTTCTGTTTGAGTTTTGTAACAGTGTGAACATTAATATTGCTGATTGCAACTCTGAACTGCACCAGAATCGTTTTGTTAATGCCGTGTTACGCTACAAACACTAAAAAAATTCTTAATTTTCCAGTGAGTTGTTTTATGGAGGGATGTAAAAGCTCTCCATTGAGTTGTTGTTTTTAAAACTACATCATCAATACTTTACTGAACTTTTTGGTTCTGATGTGGTTGAGTTACTTAGACTTTCCTTGTTTCACATAGCCTGCGTGCAAATTTTAATTGTGAAAAACTGTCGAGTTTTTTTCTCTGTTACATGGATGTGATACCTGGAAAAGGTAGGATACTGTGTTTCTCAGACTGCACTCAGGATAGTATATAATTTATTGTAAAGGTCTTCATGAACTGAAAATTGCATTGAGTTGCTACATATAAAATGGAACAATGCATTGATATACCAGTTGCTACTATTGTGGCAGAAGTTGATATTGAAACTACTTGATATCATTTTGTTTTTGCCGAGAGAGAATTGGGGGTTGGGTCCTGGAAAAATATATTTTCTACCCTGGAAAACTCCTGAAATTTTGTTATCGTTTGTCAGTGAAAATAATGTTAAACTGATGGATTGTTGGGGAGCTGACAGAAAAAGGGATTTACAAACAAGGCGACGGCCAAACCGACGGATAGAGGGCAGACCAGTTCAGTTTTGAGGGGGGTGAGGGAGGAAGACTTTAAAAACACTTCTGCAGTTCCAGCAAGAAAATAGAATTATGCTCAAAAAGCTCTTAATCATGCACAGATTTCGACTCGAAAAAATATCCGTTTTGTTCAAAAGTGAGGGGAAAAATCTTGCAGTAAACAATTCTTTCACCCTCCCCCTCAGTAGTCAAATGTTCCATCCCTATACTGAAGTGAAAAATGTAAACAAACAATCAGGCACTGTTCCCTTGTCGAACAGTAACATTAGTTAATATTTTTACACAGACTAATAACTATCCTGAGACGTTGTTGGATCTACCCGCAACAGTTTTTTGATATCTGAAGTTGCTGTATTTGCACAAAAGAAATATTAACAACTTAAAATTACTCCATATTTATACACCAGTCAAATATAATAGCGTCCACAAACATATCGTCTGCACTTCAGTTTATCCATTTTGTGTCTCTTTACTGTTGCAATTATCTTAAAAACTGAACATGTACAACTGACGAAAACCACTTCATCGTGACCATTAATTTAAATATTATCTATATTGTTACCTTTACCATTACCGTTACCATTATCATTATTAGTGTCACTAGCATTATTATTTTCATTATTACTAAAGGTTACAGTTGCTAAACTGTATCCCTAAGTGGCATTATAGGTAATATGCAAGATTGAGTGTCCATGCAGAATTTTCATACCACGAGTATCAATAAATAATCAAAAAATATCACCAATTCATTTAGAGTTGTTTTCAAAATTTTCTACATATTAGCTCTTAAAGTTTATGATTGTCGTTTTATGAGAATCTTTTTACTATCAGATTAAAGCACGGCGATAGTACATAAACTTTCATATGTTATTTCTAGAGATAACAAATATTTAAGAATATTATCATTGAACAAGGTGCAAAAACTTGGATGTAATAGATCTACAGTATAGACCAATGAGACGAAGTTGTCAGAATCTGATAGTCTCTAGCTTGCCGCGTCGCGTCAGTGAGCTGAACTGAGCGTAGAAATGGCGTGTTCGTTAAAATAATGAAGACAGAAGTATACCTATTTTATAAGAAACTTTATTATATCAATTCACCCTTTTCTCAGTAAATATTTGGAATATAGTTCGAATGGATGATGAAAGTATGTACTTTTACTAAAGAAAGTTTCTATCTTCTAAGAGTCAAAAGCAACTATGGAAATTTCAATATTAGATTCCAAGGTGCGACAACTTGGAATAATATTGAAGAATTAGCCTTAGAAAAGTTAAAAGTCTTAAGAAGTTTTTAAAACACAATTTAAAATCGACAGTTATTAAATCACTAGTTACTCGCTATACACAAAAACCTCCGTTTTAATTATTTTTTTCTATTATTGTTATTTACTTTAGTTTAATATTATCATTACTTTTTATTATTATTTTGTATTTGTGTAAAATGTTGTTCTTGTATGTTTTCGTCATCAAGAGTCAAATCATTTTTCATGTAATGGTCCTAGCGCATTTTTAACTTTCAAGTTATTTGCTAGCGCCAGTGTCTACATATTTCATTGTAACAATTTCAACTGTACTAAAAAAGCTCATGTAATTCCTAAAAAAAAGTTAAAAAATATTGTTGTTGTTGTTTTAAGGGTAAAAAGTACCGCAGGTGTGTATGTACCATGGGTGGGGGAATATCTGCGGTCCAAGTAAAATAGTTTAAATGGAATATCTTTTAATTTTACTTTGCAAAAAGGCTTTTGACATAAAGGGCATGTTGTAAGAAGTATCTATAAAGACAGGGTTAAAACTATTCTTTAAAAAAGCATTAAAGGATTATTTTAAAACCAGCAAAACGTCCGTTTAAAGAAGATATTGAGAACAATCTATTAAAAAAAATTATGATAAAAACTATTTAAACTAGTGCAAATTAAATCTGCTGACAAATCTATTGACATTTGTTTCCAAAGCTTTAGACAACAAGTTATTCTGCTATACACAACTGTTTAAGGTGGAGATCCATCATATAGTTCAAGCCAGCTGCATGAAACAGTTAGCCAGCTCAGATAACTCAAACTGTGACAGTTGTAAGTTGTTACTGAGGTTTGCTATAATTTGGTTGAACGAAAAAGACCTATATCGAAGCTGGTAGTGGCGATTTATCTTTAGACAGATTATCATCTTTCATTTTCAGTCTATTAAAATGCACATTTCTTTCTTCTTTTAGTTTAGACAAACTTGCTATCAAATGGCAAAGATACCTTATCTTTTTCCTCTCTGAGTTTCTGCCTCTGATGAACTGCTGTTGCACTAGTTGATGACTTCAATCTGAATTATGCCATAAACGTTTTTCGTGAATGACACTAATCGCTGCGTGGACTTTTTTATGGGAGAAGATTGTCGTACTTGGGGCTCAGATGAAAAAACCCTTTCTACAAATATTCTATATCTTGGGTTGTCTTCTGTGCTCGAAAGTTCAACAGAAACTTCATCCATGCTACAGTGAAAGTCGCGTTTTTTTGTTCTTTTTGTCTCTATCTTTTTCTTCAAGGCGTAACATACATATAGTTTTTCCAGAAACCATTGATTAAGACGAAAAAAGTCAGACTATCAGATAAAAATAAGTCGCAAAAGCTATTCGTGATGGGTGATTCTAAATTCCGATGTAACAGTTTCTTTCTCAGTCCTTGTTCGATGTTGATGCCACTTCTTGTAAATTTAAAATTTTGGGTCTGATGACTGTTTGTCAGTGGAAGCTTCAGTGCTGAACTTCAACTATCTAGAAGAGCTGCAGGTCAAAGTCTTAATTTCAGTGAGTTGGACTTCATTAAGTTCAATGCAGTTCTGAGGACTCTGTTGGAAAGATTTCGCTTGATTACGCAGGAAGCATTTCTTCGCTATAACGCAGCTGAATCTACAGAGTGATTGGAGAATTAGTTTGAACCCTGAACGGAAATTTTGATTTAGGATCATGCATACCAGAGGGTTTAGAACACACGAGGCATAACATAAGAGGTAGGAAGCGTGTGAAATGTCAAAAGGAATCTTGTCGGGTTTAAGCAGCTTTTCAACACGATCTCCAATGTATGGTAGCCAAGATACAATATAAGAAGCCAATAGTGATAGAGCCAGAATTGTTACCTTCAAGTTTGTTTTATCTCTGAGTTCCTTGTTAGTTGAAGATGGATTACCTGGGATGCGCCGCTTCCATAGTTTGATCAAAATTGCAGGATACACGAACAGTGTTACTATTGTTGGGAAAACCCCAAAAACTGCAATATAAGGGCACTCGAAATGCGGTTTAAATTCAAGATCCGACCAACATACAAATTCCCCATTAATTTCAAACACTCTCGTATGGATAAAATTCGGAAATCCATAAATTAAGCTTAGCAACCAAATTGAGACTAGAATAATAGTAGGTTTTTGCGTGGTAAGAGATCTGGACGTTGGAAAGAAAACTACCCAGAATCGATCCACCGAGATAGCAACAAGACTAAGAAGAGAAACGCCACTCGATATATACCAAACTAAAATCACGGTCTTGCATAGCACAAGTCCTGCTGTAGAACTTTGATGAATTAGCCACTCGCCTTCTGTAAGAATTCCAATATCAACTGGGATAACTAAAACAGTTGTCAGTAGATCGGATGCGGCCATGTTGACAACGAACAGGTTCATAGTGGTTCTCATCTTCTTGTTAGCATTCTTATAAACCACGGCTATGACCAATGAGTTACCGATAAGAGAGAAAATGAAGATAACCGACAGCAGTGTTTGTAGTTCAACAGTATCGTTAATCGTTTTGGCAGTTCTTGTTCTATTTGTTGTGTTTGACTCCAGATTCATGACGAATTTTTCTCCGGCTTTCTCGGTTACAAATCCCCCGAATTGGGATGTTTACTTTCTTACTGTTTTACAACTATAACCAGGAGAGTTTTGATCTCATACTCCGTTCATGCCTCTATAAAACACCCCGGAATTTATACTATAGGAAGATGATTATACTGCCTTTCTGAACAGTTGCGCCGTTCAAACTTGTCTGTGCAATAAGAAAATGAGATGATTGTAAGATTTATGTTTGATTTCTTTTTCTTCGGTTGCTCTCACTGTGATTGTTTCGCATGTATACAATCAATTATTAACAGTATTGGCTCACACTTACATTGTAGTTTGCAGTATTAGTTTTCGCTCACAACTCGGCTGAAGTAAAAATAAAGCTATTATGAATAGCGCGGTTTTTTTAGTCTTACTGAAAAAAGTGATCTAATGCTTGCTACATTTCAAGGTATTACTTTTGAAAAGCTGCCCCTGACTGACTGTCAGTCCTTGTATGATTGCCATAATGTCAAATTGGATAGCATGCCTTTAAGCAAACTTGGAGGTCACAGCGTTGAAGACAAACAGGCTCATAGTGGTTTCAGTCTTGTTAACAGCTTCAGTGTCCTGAAAAGTGTTGTTACTTATTAAACACGCTCTTGTTCCGTTGCTACGTTGATAAGATTATTGGTGATTAAAGTTTACATCCATATATTTTTTGTTTAGGTAAATTTGTACCAGAACTAATTTAAAAAGCTTTAGTAGCTATGATATTTTTTTTAAAGATTACATGTTTCTTTTCGTTTTGAAACAGAAAGAGAGAATCGTTATAAAAATCTAGCAAGCCTTAAAACTTGCCCTTCTCGATGTGAAAATGCCAAAGAATAATAAAGTAGATGCGTAACATAACGCCCAATTCACTCTCAGAAATATGAGTGATGCTTATTTGAAAACACCTGTCGTTGTGGTTTTTCAGCTCGAGAAAAAAAGGAACCCCAGAAGTCTGCCAATTCTTCTTCTTTTGTTTTAATACATTTGAAAAGAGAGGCAGCATGATCCGGAAAGCAACAAAAGTAGTTTTTCAAGTTTATTACTGTATTTCAGGTGTTGTATTAAAAAAATTTATGAAAAGACTTACAATTTTATCATCTAATCGTTCTTTTTATTAAAATTATGAAAATTTCTAATTTGGATTTAAGAAGAAAAAAATTTGACAATTAAACAACTGAAACAAGTTTAATTGAACTACACCAAAAACATAGCAGCACAAAATAACTTCTAAACTAGATTTCGTTAACAGAATCACACAATTCTACTTTAACACGAGTAGATTTGAAGGTGTTAGTGGTTTTAGAGTTTAATGTAAAGAACAGGATTACAGAACGTAATTGTACTGTTTTCAACTATTCTAATTTTATGCTGTAAAGTTTTAAGCTCATCCAAACTCTTTCAATCTATTGCTAACACGGCCTCTGTTATTCTTTTCATATTTCCACGTTGTCCATTTGGTTTTTAACGCACAAAGCAGTTACTGATGTGACCAGTTAAGTTTTTATTACAGCTCAAGTTATCTAAATTTGATTTTGCAAAAACGTGACAAGCTTAAGGATTATTGCAATTTTTAAAGAAGGTTCATCAAATTTCTCTTGTTTGTATTTGCCATCGATTCTATGACAAAAAGGTGTTTCTTGTCACATTGTTATTAGCCTTTTATATTTAACACTGAAGTTTTTTTTATTTTCGTGTTGTTTACAAACGTACATATTTGTGTATAGGTAAGAAACAATGCCTTATTATAAAGATGTCAACAAAAGAAAAAGTAATAACACATCAATTTTGATCAATAAAAGTTTAATACGATCAAACTTTACAAGTATTGGTGAATCCCTTTATATAGAATCTAAAACACAAGCTACAGAATTAAGTAGAATGTGAACAAATGTTAAAAGTTTTGTCCACACAGTCACTTATATATGTTGGTTTTCTTTGTACATTAAAGTCGAATTACTGAATTGAGCTCAACACGTGGTTCTTTAGAGGGATCAACAGCATTCTTTGCACTGTTCATTTTATATTTTCAGCGTAGTTGTGATACGTTTACAATCAGCAGAATAAATATATTGAAAAAATGTTCTGAAACCTGTTCGAAAATAGTGATAGAAGACTAAGCATACGAGTGGATTGACTGATTGAAGACACACGTAACATATGCTAATAAACCTTCAAGTGGAACCTTGTCAGAGTAATGGTGGGTAAAAATGTAATGACCGGTCTTAAAAATAATTTGTTAAATTTAACTGACCCAAGTATGGAAGCAAAGAAACTATAAATGCAATCTTTAAAAACACGGATGGAACGGTTATCATACGGTTTGTTCTGTCTCTGAGTTCCTAGTTCGCAGTGAACGGATTGCAAGGAGTTTTACGCCTCCACAGTTTGATCAACATTGCTGAATAAGAGCTCGAATCAAGAGGCACTAGCAAAATTTAGCTACCCGAGACTAGATGCCGTTCTCTGCCAATATGATACGCAACATCGCATCTAGAGGTTATTTATCCAGCCCCCTACCCAGACAGGAGAAAGTTCGCACAAATATGATCTTTGGATCTCTCAACTTTTTACAGAAAAAAATAATTTCAGAAAAGATTCTTTCCAAGCATGGGCCCGTTTTCAAATTTTTAAATAGCTCTTACTCTTAGACTTTCATCACTGAAAGGATAGTTTTGTCATATAAATAATAAGCCCAAACCCCAGTAACGAGTTTTAAAAACGTGTAAATTTTAACGTTTTTTTACTGTAACTTGGGTTAACACATAGTAATTCATTTTTAAAATGCCAAAATTTGTATTAAAGAATCAATGTTATTATTATAACAAGATTGCTGTAACTGGCAATCCTCCGAAAACTGAAGAATACGTTGCCACGTAGAAAACAAAGCGATTACTAAGGTACACCGTTAAACAAATCAGCCTACCGCTCTCTGTTTCGTAAGAATTAGAAGCATAAATATTATGCTGACGAGCCAAACACTGTGAGAACACAGACTGCGTATTTTTTTTGTACACTTTTGTACATGTTTCTTTTTCATAATACAACTCAATTTGTTGATTTTAAGCTTTTCCGTTTTACTGCCCCCCTCATTTCAGGTAAATTTTTTTCCAAGGTTTTCAACACCAGTAAAGGCTATAATTCTAGTTAGTTGAACTTCATTAATTTCAATGCAATTCTGCCAACTCTGTTGGAAAGTGTTCACCCGATTACTCTCGAAGCGGTTTTACGCTCTAATGCACCTGAATAGACAGAGTGGTTGTAGAATCAGTTTAAGCCCTGAACGGAAATTTTGACTTAGGATTATGCATACGAGAGGATTTAGAACACTCGAGACATATGATAATGTTTACGCGGGTTTTTTCTTAAGGTTAAAAACATTGTCGGGTGTATGCGATTGTTCAATACGATCTCCAATGTATGGTAGCCAAGATACAATATAAGAAGCCATAAGTGATAGAGCCAGAATTGTTACCTTCAAATTTGTTTTGTCTGAGTTACTTGTTAGTAGAGGACGGATTGCCTGGGATGCGCCGCTTCCACAACTTGATCAAAATCGCAGGATACACGAAGAGTATTACTTTTGTTTGGAAAACCCCAAAAATTGCAAGATAAGGACACTCGAAATAAGGATTAAGTTCAAGCTTTGACCAACATGCAACTTTTTCACCATTAACTTGAAACACACTCGCCATGAAAATATGCGGAAATGTATATCCAAAAATAGAGCTTACCAACCAAATGGACAGTAGAACAATAGTAGGTTTTCGCGTTGTGAGTGACCTGGATGTTGGAAAGAAAACTGCCCAGATACGATCCACGGAGATAGCAACAAGACTAAGAAGAGAAACACCACTTGATATATACCAAACGGTAAACATTGCTTTGCAAAGCACAAGTCCTGCTGTAGAATTATGATGACTACTTTCATAATCTTCTTCTTCTGTACCACAAGCTGTCTTTCGTCTTCTTCTGTGCGTTTTTTCAAGCTTTCGGCAGTCCTGCCCTTTTCAGGTGAATTAGTTTTGTATAAGTTTTGAATGATAGACATTCAAAACTTATACAAAACTAATTCACCTGAGTAAGTAAACTAAATCACATCATTAAACGTTAAGCTACTAGTATGAGTTACACCTATTAAAGCAAAGTGAAGCAACTCCAAACAAATATTTGTTAACACGAACTAGAAGACTTTTTGTTATTATGCCAACGAATTCAAAGGTTATGGCAACTCTTGAAACGGTATATGGACCAATTAACACATCGAATGCCGCAGTTTTATACGGTGTTTTGAAAAACTGACAAGAAATCTCAATCGTTTTAAAAAAAATTGTCTCTCAGCCTAGAATATTTATAAGAATGAAAGAAAAAAATTGCAATGTTCCATAATTTTTGTAGAACAGTAGCTACTATCAACAGTTTTATTTCGCTGCGTGGTACATTAATAGTTATCTTATTCTATTGAGTTCGACACTTGGATCTATAGATGGGTTAACAGGTCTCCCTGCACTATTATTATTTATAATATTTTCAACACTAGAAGCTGTGAAATGGTTAA
>JAOBRG010167654.1:0-18192 GCA_027574985.1 Umimayanthus nakama | reverse complement strand
GGGGGGGCTGGGGGGGGGGGGCGTCTCCTCTACTCTGAGTCACTAGTCAACCCGCCCACTTTCAAGGTAGCTCTGCAGTCCCTGATGCAACACGTCCGACCTGGAACTAAGAAAAGGAAAAGCAAAGGCCGGAAAACAAGGCGTTCGTTCTCGCCATTTATTTGAAATAACAAAACAAAAGTTGAACAGCGATTTAGAGAATTTAATAAGCTTTTCAGTGATATACTGGCTTATAAAGTTTCTTCACGAAAGAACAGAGATATGCTCCATTGACCAAAAATGCCGCTGAAATTGAACAGTAACCTGTTATGTTGAGGGAACAGTCTTTACCTTGATCGTTGCATTTCAATCTGCACATCACTAGTATTCCGCGAACAAACCAATAATGTTAGTAAACGATCAAGCACTACTTTTCGGTGAATATCTTTGCTTAAACAATAAGCTACCAATAGCTTACACTCGGCCTGGCCACAGTAATTAATTCTGTGCAACAAGACACCAGTCCAGAACAAGATTATTTACATTTTTAAGTTCATCGGAGCGGAAACAGACCATCTGCTGCCAATGCACGCTAGAACTTCTACTACAAGCTTGATCAAAATGGCTGATTATTCTGTTTACAACTGTTACAAGCCGAATAACCGTCTTTACCCACACAAGACGGCTGGCTTACATGAAGTGCAGAAGAAAGAAGAATTACTTCTACTGATAGACTATCGGAAAGCATTTGATATCAGTATGGAGTGCTCTTCCATCATAAAATATACTACGTTTCTTTGGCGAATCAATAAAGCATTGGATCAAGACGCTGTACCTTAATAACGTAAGTAGCGCCACATTATATAAAGGACTTATAGCGTAATAAAAGGTGTACCACTCTAACCATAGTTAATATAGCGAACTGGTTATGAAACTTGGCCAGTTTCTTTGTTGTATATTTTTGTTCTGTATTTCTTGTATTCGTTGTCCTCGACCCTGCACAAAACACAAAAGGTATTGATATGCATATTAGCAACTAACCAGTAAAAGCATTTCGGCTACCACATTGAACAAAACAATGTGCAGGGTCGGTTCGTCCAGCATAAAACAAAGCAGCTTTGTACACTCCCTTTGAAAACTGTTGAGCTTCTTAACCAGTTCGCTCTATCAACCAAGCTCTAACGAAACCCTTAATTTTGTCTGTTTGAGTTAGGCGATGCGAGCCACGAGAGGAATAGAGAGATTGTTCACGGGCGAACCTTTTAGCCGATGAGAGCGACGATATATTGCTATCGGCCAAGATGAGGCTGATGGCACCTTCCACGTGGATGAAAGTGTCAATTCCTTTTCTCACTGTTGGAAAATAGCTGAGCTTTTTATTGAAGAGAAGAAGGGTAGCCAGTTCTTGCCCCACCCGTATGGCTCATTCCCCCAGAGCGTAGCGAAAACTGGGAAAAACTGTCCCCCTGAGAGCATTTTGTCACCACGCGTGAAGGTTAAATCCTCTTAATAGTTAATGAAATTGATGACAAATGCTCTTACTCTGATAACACACAAGACCTTTGACTATAAATGAATAAAAAAATCTTAGTTCATGGAGCACCTGTATGTAAACCACAATGACCTCCGTGACATCAAAAGTCAAAAGCAGAACATTGTGGTTCTTAATAACTGGAAGCAACTTAACCATATCGTTTGCTTAGAGATTGATTAATCGAAACAACCTAGTGACACGTAATAAAAAACTTTTGAAGCTGTTATAACCGAATGTCATTGAATCTTGACGAGAAAACTTTCATTATATTTACCATCGAATGACACGTTTTACTATTAATACTCCGAGAACAGAGCCATAACTTTAGTCGTCAATCACTACTATGCAGTGAAAAAACCTTGATATATCAATCGGAAACAAGAAAGACTTCTTTTGCTGCTTACAGCATCACTAGGGCTTTATGGCAGCTGAGCTGAGCTGACTCGCATTTACGCGGAATTTGCTAGAAGAAGTGGATTTGAACGGCATTGTTCCGCCGTCCTGACTCACTCAATAACAGCTGTCACTCACCTGGAAGTTGCAGCCGCTGTTATTTGGATACTGCTCTCTTTTACGTGCGTGATCTTATCAAATAGAGAAAATTCCAAGATATTTATTCATATTTTAGTTACTTTGTTGTAAAAGACTAACATTACAGACAGTTTTCGAGTTGAACGAAATTTTCTTTTATCAAAAAATACCGTGTAACAACAGTGGTATTCTTTGCTTACAGACAAGCGTCTGAGTTTTATTAATCATTTGATCTATAAAATAAAGTTTCTAAAGTTTTTAATTACTTAGTGTTCACATCATTGCACCTGCCTTGCTTTGTGAATATATACATTTGTTTCGTAATTTCTAAAACACAGTTTCACTTTCGAGGCAAGAGCTACCAAATAATTTAATTTGCAGTGCCTAGTTTTTCGTCTGCCTGGGATGATGACAGAAAAACATTGCAGTGTGACTTCTTCAAATTTAACAAAGCATTTCCAGTATGAAATGCATTCAGTACTTATTGTTTCAAGTACCATAAATGTGTTACTGAGTATTGTAGCTGTTGCTGGTAACACCATCGTCCTGGTTGCCATCAAGAGAAGTCCTTCGCTGCATTCCCCATCGTTTGTGCTGTTGTTCTCGCTGGCCATTTCTGATCTTGGTGTCGGCTTACTTGTTCAACCTCTTCATGTGCTGGTAGCCATTTGGAGAGCGAAAGCCACTGACGGAGTTCCGTGTAGCTATATCGTTGCCAGGCAAGCCTCAAGTGGCGTCTTCTCAGCCGTATCGTATCAGATGGTCACAGTAATAAGTATTGATAGATTTTTAGCAGTTCATCTTCGCTTACGGTACAGAAACTTGGTCACTATGCGACGTTCTGTTGGAGCAGTGCTGTTTGTCTGGGCGTTCACTGGAACATTAATTGGTGGCACAGGAGCGGGATTTGTTACTCTTTTGCGAACTCTTTACACTCTTTCAGTTACGCTAGTGTCTATTGTTTCATTTATAGTTACTACCGTTGCATTTGCACTAAGCATCCGAATTCTTCGTCGTGCCCAGGTACAGACTCGACCATCTTCAAGCGATTCTCATCGGCAGCACATCCACAACAGCAACTTCAACTTTGGACGTTATCGAAGAAGCGTTTACAGTATGTTGTATGTTTATGGTTTATTTATAATTTGTTACCTCCCCATGATTATCTATTTTGTACTAGACAAGTTCGCTGAAGATACTCCGTCGCTCGCTGTTGCGTATGAGTTTATCGTAACGGCGGTTTTTCTTAACTCCTCGATTAATCCTGTTCTGTACTACTGGAGGATAAAAGATCTTCGGCAGGCTATAAAGAACGTTTGGTTCAGTGGAGGTGTTGTAAATCACGCGAGACGCCCAGGGCTCGAAATGACAAGTGAAGTGACCCGAGCAAATTCAACAGTAGAAAATATCCCAGTTGTTCTTCCTAACTGATTAGGGGTGCAGCTTAATTGTGTCGAAATTTCCGCATCACGATTTTTTTAAAGAATCAAACTTTTTAAATCATAGCAACATAGTGCCGTGTTTGATAAAGATTCACAAGTATTTTCAGATTTTTCGAGAACTTTAGGCAAAAAAGTGATAAGAAATCGAGTTCCTAATTTTCAAGGAATTTTCAAGGAATTTTTAGGGTTTTTTTGGTTTTTGAGTAAGTTTTAATTTAGCTTTCAATGTACGAACGCCAGCTTGTATGCTATCCGCCAGGAGTCGCACTAGCTTGCTTAGAAACAATGTTTGTTGCGCTCTTAGAACTTTTTTCTTTTTTTAATCACCTCTAAAATCGCCGTAAGCACAACCAGTTACGACCTGTTGATCCCTCTGACTGCAAGCTCTTTTAAAAGAAGAAACTCGAGACCAAAATAGTCGAGTTTTAGAAACATCATTTCGAACATGGAACTTTGTTAGGTTTGTGAAAATAATAAAATTTTTTAGAGCTTTTGAGCTTTTTATGCACAATTTGCCAAATAACACAGACGTGACCTTCGGCCAATTATTAGTTATTAAAAGGTTATCTACCAGTTGTTTTTGTATCTAAGAAGTGTGCAATCTAGCCCTTTTGTTACCATGTGCACGACCTACTACTGGAAGAAACGTCTAGCATGATCGTATTTCAAAACCGAGGGCCGTTCTCGTAGGTGAGGCATTGTAGTAGTGCAGAGTCGGGAACATAATATATAAGTATTTGGGTCATGGTTTTTCCTTTCACTTGCTGTGTTACCAGCATGGTGAGTCCCGGTGGTGTAGTCGTTATCACGCCTGACTAGAGACCAGGAGACGTCGGTTCAAGTCCCATTCGGGGCATTCAACCAATTTTTTCGGAAGAGTACGTTGAAAGGAAAAACGATGACCCAGCCACTTATTTGTTCAATTTCCTTTCATTGCCACATTGGTTCTTGAACATAATATAAAGTTTGTAAACTCACCTAGTCATTGGATGTACACTCTCTATAGGCAAGTCCTAATCTATTGTCTGAATTTGATCGGTGTCCTTGTTCACACATTGTTAAGATCTGCTTTCGCTAACAAGTGTGCAAATCCGACATAATTTTAAACAAAATTATTAATGTAACACTGATATAGGTTTTACTCCAAAAGATATTATCAGAGTTCAACACTGTTAAGAAAACATCAATTTTTTTTATATTAATTAAATAGGTTATAGAAAGAAATAATACACTCACCGGGAAAACCAGATCAAAATTCAGATTTGCATGCTACAAGCAAACGTAAGGAGTAGATTTGAAGATTGCCTGAACGAAGTTCATCCCCATTTGAAACGACCGATACCGTATTATTCTAGGAAGGAGAAAGTCTGTAATCTTATATGAAAGTTTTGTTGTGTTTGAAATCAAGTCGCTTGATTAAGGGATAATTCAACATTTCCACTTACCAGCTCATGGCGTACCGTGATAGAAATGTAAGGTCACTGAAGTCGTATTTCGTGTATTCTTGGACAATTTACGGTATTATGTCAAACAGATTTTCAGGACTGAGGGTCGGATACGCTATTGCAGTAGCTTAACATTATTCAACACGTATAAAAACTTGTTTTTTCCAGTATGTTCTCCAAATGATTCCAACATTATCCCTAGCACAACCTGAACTTCAACTTGGAGATACAACTTCAGTCTTATTTAACCCGCTTCGAGAAAAAGTACAATGGCTTTACACACCAGACTGGTGTTTGATTTATAGACTTGTAAGCAGGCAAACTGGAACAATAGTTATATATACAAACAATTGTGCACATATACAAAAGTTGAATAAAAAGGAAAAGAGGAAACTAAACTTCTCGCAGGTCCAGGTTTATTAAAAACGTTTCGGCAATTCTGCCTTTTTCAGCTAAAGATGTATGTTAAAAATCTAAGATAGAATGGGCTAAGTTACAGCTGGTTCTAGAATTTATAGAGCTAAAACTAATTTTAAAATATAAATTCTGTTGATGCATGAGCGGCAGTCATTAAGCTATGCCAAATTGTAAATACCTACAAGTTACTATTCTTATTGTTATAAAATTCGTTGTTTGTAGGTATTTACCATTTAACTTGACGTATTGATGACATCATAAGCCAATTGACTCACACCAAGTTAATTAGTCAAAAACTTACTTGAAGTTTGACCTCGATTTGAAGTTACTGTTTATGGCCGATGGGGCATATTGTGAAAGAAGATAGTCTATTCCCAAGACAAATTTTGAAGGGAATCGCCACGTGTTTTCTGGTCCCCTCCCTGGGCCAACCCGCTGATCGGCGAATAACGAGTAGTATCAAATGGACTTGTGTAATCATTTTAATCCAAAATTCAATCACTTTGAATTCTCTGATAAATTACAAGTGTTCACTTAATGACTTAGAATATTATGGAGAAGGCCAATATCTAATTGGCGCATAAATAATTCTGGTTAATTCGCAGATTAACCTGCAACCAGAAGCGCCATTTCATGCTAAAATATATTAGCTTGGAGACCAAATGAGTCAGTGAAGAATTCATATTTTTAAAAATATACATATATATATATATATAATTATATAGCTCGACTCAAATATTACGACTTATGTCTATATCTGCAACACCTTAACTAAGGACATCGATTTCCATATCCACAGATCTGTTTACTTCATTTTTTAGAGCTTCAGGTTTAAACAGGAGCTAAAGACCGAGTGTCCAACTCTATTTTATAATTTAGCTCGACAGCATTTTAACGAATCTGGCTGGTTCAGGGCAAATTTGCTTTTGCATCGACTTTATTTCTGCTTAATTCAATTAAAGGATGCTCGTTTCTTCTTGAAGTTTGACATACTTTATGCATGTTGCTCAAAACAGTGTCATTATCTCAATTTCGCCATCATCAATACTTTTTAACGAGAGTCAGCCTCACCTGACAGTTACGTGTAATTTGACACAAAGAATAATGAAGCAACATAACAAAGACAGCTTAGCTGACAGACTATGATTGGCAAGGAAAGCGCTTCAAAGTTGACCAGATTTGTCAAAATGCGAAATCGTTCGAATCGGAGTTTGAAGTTTCTGGTATATATTGTCGTATTTCTAACTAATGGCTGAAGTGGCTTTGACTGTTGCCGGTGCAAAACAACTTTACCTGCACGTATTTCTGTATTAGTTAAATTCTCTCGACAATAACTCTTCAACATCAAAAATGTAATCAAGTGATAACCCATGAACAAATTACATTTTTTGATTCCCCAAAACAATCTTGAAGTATTCGCCGAAACTTCGTGTTTGAAAAAAGAGCAAGTGCATTGGAAACTTTGAAGGAATCCTAGACTTAAGGTTAATTCACAAAATTGGCTTTGGTCCCGCAAATATGATCAATGAAGTCAAAAAGTGAATCTTATAATACTATTTATTAGATCCCCATGACGGGATCTGTAAATCTATTCTGTCTTTAAAAACCAAAACAATAAAGACTTTCTCACAAAATATATTAATCACTATTTTATTATGCCTTTCCATCGTCATCGAAAACAAAATGCGTCTAATAGCTAGTTTCACGGAAATAAGTTGGGTTTTGTCTCCAAAAAGACAATATAGATGCAATCTTCGTTTTAAAATATTAATTATTATAAAAATATGTGTTCTAAATTCATTGGCACCGGAGCTGTGCCTCGATACATAAAACATCTTTTTCAATAATTCTTTCTGCTATCGCTTCATCATTTGAAATACAAACCTTAGAACAACTTCAATATGTTCTGCCGACTAAATAATGTGGTTGATAGTTGTTTTTCCACAGAAAAAACACTTTTCGTTTGGTGAAATTGTAAAACAAATTACGTGTTTATTTTCTACCTTTACCTCTGTCAGTTTGGTCAAACGGAATTTTGTGTACAACTGTTGGCTGCGAGATAAGAGTAGAAACAATGCGCTGTAAAGATTGTAGTACCGAGTTTTGACTCATGACTCCGCAGAAGAAATCCTTAAAGGAAATTAAGTTGACTAAATAAAAAAGAGAACCTGGTAAAGCTTTTTCTACTTTACCATATAGGTTGAATAAGCACTAACAGCAGCTACATCACAAAGTCAGGTAAAAATAACCTGGGCTCGAGTTCTTTATTCATACTTGACCATGCTAAAAGAGCTGGCGACTGGTATCTTTTCCAAAATTCGTATCACCAGAAAAACCCCAAATGCTCACTAAAACGCATGATAAATTCTAACAACTCCAAAGCTAACATAAGCAAAGTTCTTAGAACTGGAATGAATTTCAAAACCTATGGCTTCCTTCGTGCCTGTTGGCTGTGTTAGGTTCGCAAGGTATTATGGTATAATGTACAGTTGCCATCTGTTTTGGTATGGTCAAATGGTTCGAGAATAATTTATTATACTTTAATCATTTATACCTAACCCCCCACTATAAAACTACTATAATTTCACCCCAATGCCTTCAGTGGCGTAAACGTTGTACAGAGCCAAACACAATGTTGTCATTCGTACGGTAAATTTCCTCGCGAAAGTAATCCCTTTATAAAAGAGATGCCTTCTACTATACAAACGAAAGATTCCATTGGATATAAATTGACAATACAAGCTACCCAATCCTGATCCTAAAACTGATCATCCGTAAACAAACACACAACGGCAAATTGTTACAAGAGTCAATTACTGTTACTGTTGCCAATGGAAATTTCGTTCTCAGAAACGGCTTTACTGTGATGAACGTTAAGAATATGTCAACACACTATCTTGAACTGATCCCATTCACATAGGCGCAAAAGATTATATTTGGGTATCAAAATAATCATCTTCTGGCTCATCCGACATTAATTGCTTTTGATCGTCTCTCAGGTTTCCATTGGAATCGCCGTTTGCAATTATCCGGTATTTTCTGTACTTTCTGTATGAGTTTATCTGCAGGATTCCGAACACAACAAAGAACAGCACCACGGCGAAAATCACTGACAGCACGATGAACAGTGTGATCCCGGTTTGGTGAGGATCTTCGAGGAAAAAATTAAAGTTATCTAAATTCGTATCATGTATAGAACGATCGTGTGGTTGACCCACAGCATCCGGGCAATTTTTACCACATGGCTTGCAAACTCTCGATGCTTTGTCGAGGAAGTAGCTAGGTGAACATGACAGTACGCACGATGTGTTTTGAAAGAAAAATGGCGCCCTGCACGAGAGGCAGTTATTAGCTGAAGTGCCATTGCAAGTTCGACACAACGGATGGCAAGCAACACATCTGCGTTTTAGTGGATCACCATACAATTCTGCAGGACATTTCTTTACACACGATTGCTTGTATAGGAATTGCAATTCCTTGCAACTTAGACAACTACGATCGCTAGGACCGTTGCAGGTCTTGCAAGACAAACTGCAGTTCCAACACTTTCCAGACTCGCTGTATTGTTCGGACGGGCAAACAGAATTACATTCTCCAGACTTGGAGTCAAAAACTAAACCCTTGACGCAATCCTTACATTTTTGCTTGCCGCTACCCGTGCAAGACTTGCAAGTCGGATGACATTTCTCACATAGGCCAGTTTCAAGGTTGTGGAACAATTCGTTGGGACATTTTGTTCGGCAGGTAAACCCAATCAAGGGAGAAGCTGGATCTCTGCAGGAAATACAGTCGTGTTCTGTTGAACCGATGCAGCGACGGCAAGATGAATGGCAAGGAACACACTTCTGTTGTTCTCTGTCATGGTACCATTCCTCTTTCGGACAAATACGGACACAATAATGTTTGTGGAGGACGAAAGGTTCAACACACTTGGTACAGTTGACGCGACCATCACCTGGAGGTGACAATTATAAACAATGAGGTTTTTGTTGTAAAATGATAGTTTTAAATGGTTCCAAATAGTGCGCGATAGACACAGATGTAGAGATTAATACAATGAAACATAAGCAAATAGAAAAATCTTTTAAGCATTTAAGGTTTTAATTAATAATAAATTAGTAGCCGAAGTCGACGTGAACATCGGCGAATAGTCACCGAGACGAAGTCGAGGTGACTATTGCGATTTTCACAGAACTTGAGGTGACTAAAGGTTTTAGTACAGTTTCACTGGTGATTATCCGAGAAAATAAAACAAAAATAGCAAACTTTTAAAAATTTTTATATTTTTCGTTTAAAAAAACATAAACATGCTTGGCGCGGGCGTCACTGCTATAATCACCTAGCCGAGTGATTATAGCGAGAGAGAACGAAGTTCTCAACCAATCGGCGCGCGCCATTTTTGAAAATCACCAGTGCAATTTTTCTTATAGTGCCTATTACTAAAATAAACTCAAAGACAATGTTTACTTAAAATTAACAAAAAAACCAGTTTCGAAAGAGTGATTCCAAGAAATTCTTAAAAATGTTTTAGCTGGGAATGAAAAATGACGAGGTTGGCACTGTTTTGAATATGGGCGGGAAGTTGTTTCCAGAGTTTGGGGCAGACATGGAGAACGCGAGGCAGCAGTACTTCGCGCTGCTCTTGAAACAAACCTCGGAACTTTCAGTTTTAGGCGAATTTGCCTTCTTAACCCCGACGCCTTACTGTTTTATGGCGAAATAGGTCAGAGAGGTAACAAGGATAATTTCCATTCCAACACTAGGTGATAATCATGTCGTACAGATAAACCAAAAAAAAGCAAGTTATTTTTTACATTAGTAAAGAAGAAGCACCTCTAATGTCAAAAGACAAAACTGAGGATGAAAAAAGCTTTCTATTTCATCGTGAAATTTATCAAACAAAATGAGATTAATTACATGGCACCATTTCAAAACAGCTTAAAACTACAAAGAATGCCATACAACTCGAATGTCATTGCACATAAATTCAGTGTTACTGATTGGATTAGGGTGCTGGAAAACAACATCAGCCATTATCAGGAAGCCCGTGTATTTACCCAAAAGTGTCTAGGTAAATGTTTGTATGTACAACAGCCAAAGAGAGTATCGCCCGGGTGTAACTAGGAAAACATCAAGATAACTATAACAAGAAGATAATGGTGGACAAAAGGGCGTTACAAAATCAGCTTAAATTTGGACCCTAAAATGCAAGAGCAAATCGAAAGAGAAAGGATGGCATGAAGAAGAAGTCTGCAACATATACAATATAAATAAGGCTGGTGTGAGGAGGTCTTTAATATTTGTTACAATTTTGTCAAACGGTAAATTAGTGAGACAAACTCCACTAAGAAAACACTGAATGTTTGAGCAACTAAGATGAACTTTGTAAAGAGACACAGAAATCGTGTCAAATATCTGAAAACTCTTCAGTTGAGTTCTAAAACAAATCTTAAACGTTTTAGTTTTATTAAGAATGTACTTGGTTGATTCTTTAAGTTTGGGTAGTCCTGCGAAGGACTGTTGTCGGTTGTGGCTGACGTGTCGACAACCAGATCAACCGTCAACGGGATACGAGACGACGGGACCTGACCCGCGGGATTGACCCGCGGGCGCGTAAGGTTACATCTGGTCGGTACTGTTTATGTCGAAATCATTTTTAGAGCCATTGAAGATAACTTCTACACGTGGGGGCGAAACGTTAGTCATAACTAACAACAGTTCTCTTCAGGACTACATGCACCTGGATGAATCAATCAAATACAAACATTTTGTCGTTAGCTTAACAGCTAGTTTAGGTAGAACTATTTAAGCCTTTAAGTCGTATGACTCTGAAAATGACTTTAAAACAGGTTTTAGAAACGTCAGTCACAACGAACAACATTCCTTCTCAGGACTACACCAACCTGGACAATCAATTAACAATAAATAGTGATTCACCAGGGTCAAAATCTTTCACAGTTATACTAAAGATTACTATGCATGGACAAGATTAGAACTGAATAATACACACCTCCATTGCAAGTATGGCAGTAGTAATCACAGGGCTGGCACTGTTCGTTGGCCTTATTGTAGTAATACTGCGCCGGACATGACGTCAGACAACGAGAACCGACTTTAACCGAGGTCGACCTGCACCTGGTACAGTCACTGGATTTTGCTCCGGAGCACTCCGCACATGAATCATCACAGCTTAAGCATTTCTTGGTCGAAGGTTCCAAAAATGTGCCTTGTGGACATATAGTCACACAGTTTTGTCCGGAAAGCATTCCATGATCTTTGCACTGAATGCAGTGAGCTGGTGACGAGCTGCATTCCTGGCAGGTGCCGTCACACGGCTCGCAGGTGTTTGTGGGAGTTTTGTACGTTCCCGAGGGGCATTGGTTTTGACATCTTTTCTCCACCAGAACGAGGCCTGCTTCACAGTCCTTACATTCGCCTGGCCCGTGGCATTTACTGCATCCGGGGGGGCAGGGCTTGCAAATACCAGATTTTTCTTCTCCGTAGTAAGCACTTGGACATTCATAGGAGCACAGGTGAGTCAGTGTGTCCAGGAACTTCACGCCTTGACATGAGGTGCAGTTTTTGTTAGAGGGACCAGTGCAGGAGACGCAGGATGAATGACAATCTTGACAACCGTCCTTGCTCATATACTGGCCTCCCTTGTGGCATGGCTGTATACACTTTGAACCGGTAAGTTTCCAGCTATCTGAGAAATCCAAAAGATAAGATGATATAAAACAATTAGGATGTAAACAGGGTTCGCATACAGTCTGAAAATCTACGACTTCATGACCTTATTCTAAAATTCTATTACCAAGTGCAGTCATTGTCCATGCTATTCAGGGTTGTAACGGGGTATATTTTAATAGCTTTGATCCAGTTGTTTAAGACAAATTTTTTATCCCTGATCCCGAAATTTTCAAATAAATTTTTCCTGATCCCAAAAGATTTCGAGAAACTGACCCCGTATTCTCTTAGTTCTCTTCTGATCCCAGATCCCACCCGCTTGATCTCTGATCCCAGCCCTCTGATTCCAGATCCCACCCGCTTGATCCCTGATCCCAGCCCTCTGATCCCTGATCCCAGCCCTTTGATCCCTGATCCCAGACCATTTTTTGTCGTTGACCCTCGATCCCATATACCTCTTTACTTCCCTTTTTTTGTTATTTCATGTGAATGCATTATGATTGTGTCACGATGCACTGTAGCTACAATAGTACTACGGTTACATAACGATTGTGTTGCGATTGATTTTGCAGTTGCCGTAGGTATGGTACGTACCAGTATGCAGCTACGATTTTATTACAACTGATATGATAAGACTACAATCTTAGTTCAACACCAGAGGCTCGATACTCTGGTGTTCTAAAAGCTACTTTCATGAAATACTCGTTGCAATCTTTTTGTTTCTTGAAGAATAACACTAATGTAATTTACGAACATGTTAGGGGGGGGGAGGTTCAATCGGATTATTCATTATTTTTTATATCTCGATCAGTACAGTTTTGTACGTGTGTTCTAAAAGCTACTTTCATGAAATACTCGTTGCAATCTTTTTGTTTCTTGAAGAATAACACTAATGTAATTTACGGCTCGTCAACACTACCTTTGCATTCAGTACAGTGTTCCGGGGAGACTCCACTGCATTCAGCACATGTCAGATCACATGCAACACACTGTTGCAATTTCTGGTCACTAAACGTCCCCCCTGGACATTGAGTCATGCATTTGGACCGAAACAGGGACTTGGGAGACTTGCAGCTCAAGCAGTCAGTCTTCTTCTCGCCATAACACGTCAGGCAGTCACCATGGCATGGCAGGCATCTTCTGTGAAGATAATCAGTTCAGTGAGAAAGTGTAATAAACGTTTTTCTACTTTTTAGTCCTAGGTTACTTTTCATTTGTACGGTTTGGCCGGCTTCAAGATGGTGGACTGTCACGGCTCATTTATTATTCGTAAATTTATATCATAGGGCTATTGATGGTTGTTCATGGTTATCTATGGTTAGTTAGGGTTAGGGTTGGGTCAGGGTTACTTTTGTAAGAACTTTAGTTGGACATACAAAAAAGGTGAAGTGTTGACAGTGAAATGATGGAGTGAATAACTACTCCTGTTTATGAGGTCCCACCTTTCTTCGTTATTTTTAACTTTTATTTTTTTCTTGAAATTTTTCTAAGTACGAGTGTTAGTTTGATCAATGTTACAGTTCTAGTAAGCGTCCGCCATCTTGAAGTGGGCGTAGAAAAAAAAATCGCCCGGATCGGTAAGAACTGAGCAGCTCCGATTCATTACTGGTCAAGATTATTCTGGCCAGAAGCAGTTTGAGAACACGTGCGTATCGTTTAAGAACTGACTGTTCGGACTGGCCAGATCGGAAAAAACCAACAGCGACCCAAGTCTTAAAACCAAAACATATCAACACTAAAACATTTTTAAATGTTATTTTTTAAACAGATTTAGAAATTAATTTCCAGCACAGCAAGACTTTCGGCTGAAAATTTACAGTCCTGAAGATTTTGTGCTTGCTAGTTATAAGAACTATCAAATTGAAAAAGTTAGTTTAATTAAACATATTTATATGTGAACACAGCATTAGTCTAACCTGCCACTCACCCAGATTCAAATTGGAAGGTTCCATTGGGGCATTTCAGAAGGCACTGGGAGTTGTACAGATGGAACCCATCCAGACATGAAGAACACTGCTGTTGTGTTGTCCCGCTACACTTGGCACATGACTCGTAACACTTGTCACATTCCTTCAGTGTGACATTAGGGTATGTGCCCACAGGACACCCACTTGCAGTCAGACACTTGTTGTCACTCAGAAACTGGCCGTCTTTACAGGCTGTACACTTTGTAGGGTCGGTGTGTTCACAGGATTGACACGTGGCATCACACGGCTTACAAACAGACTGTGCTGGATCGGCGTACTGGCCTAAAGAAAGAAGGAATTCCGGTCAACGGAATCACATTGGTTTTACGGCCATGAAGTGAAGCTAAAGAAAAAGCGAAATGCCTGCCTGCCTATAAACCGAAATTATGTAAATTTTTCCCATTTAAAAAAAAATTGAACTACTCACGTCTAAAATGCCTTTTGTAAATGGAAAAACGCCTTATAGCAGTGGCAATATAAAATACATCACAACAGTTAAAAAGAGGCGTTACAAAGATAATTAAAGAGTCTCTTAGCGAGTCTAATTTGTAGAATTGTAATTCTTTCAGTCATAACATTTATGTACTCCTCAAATACTCAATCCTTGCAGTAGTAACTGCTATCTTTCTCATTCGTGATAACTCTGCACTCGGCAAGTTCCCCATCCTTTGCAAAGAGTACGGTGTTTTTCACTCCTTAAAGCTCTGCACTCCTTCCCCTTTCCTTGCAGAATTAATTGTAATCTAGTTCTGTGCTCCTCGATCCCCCATTCCTTGTAGAATTGATTGTGATCTATTTCTATATTCCTCAATCTTCTATTCCATGCAGAACTGATTACTATATTTTGCTGTCTTTCTAATTCCTAATATTTCTACATTAGACGACTCTCATCATTTGCAAAGCCGACTGTAATCTTGTTCCCTTGCAGAATTGGTTGTACATATTTTTCGTTCCTGACATTTCTGCACTTCCCAATCCTTCAGCACTTCCTTCACTGTATATGAAACAACTAATTCCTAAAGAATCACTTGGAAGGTAACTTTTCCTTATTTGGTAAAGGTTACACTACCTTGAGGACAATTTTCCACACAGTTTCCTGTTGGGCTTCCCACTCTATTGAGCCCATGACTGCACACCAAACACTGATTCCCTACAGGGCCTACACATGTGCTGCATCCTTTGTGACATTCCTTGCATTCATGTCCAGCGGTGTCGCCATAGAAACCATGAGGGCACGTGCTTTTGCACTCGCCTTCATGGAAGAACAGGCTGTCGTTCTTCGAAGTGCTTCCGCCAGATCCACTCATCCTTGTTCCACATTTCGTACAAGCACTTTCGCCATCACCGTTGCATGTAAGACACGAAGGATGACAGGGCTTGCAGAAATCTCCTTCCCGAAACTCTCTCTCATTGCAATTAACCTCACATTTGCTGTTTATCAACTTGTGCGATGGCTTACAGCTTGTGCACTGTTTGGCATTTACAACACACGAGAGACAGTTGACATCACATTTCTCGCAAACAGCTGTGGAACCAACCGTTTTTTTGTACCATCCTTCCGAGCACATGTTGACACATGTTCCAAGTTGCAGCAACAGAGGTGGGTGACAGGACAGGCAATCGCTGTTGCTGGAGCCGTTGCATGTTGCACACGCCGTGCTGCAAAGTTTGCACATCTTTTGGGCTGTTGCAGGAAACTCGTTTGATGAACAAGTTGCAACGCATTCCTGGAAGAAGTAAACTAGCTTATAAAACAACTAAAAAGGTTTGTTGTATGTCAGATTTATAATTCTTTAAAGGGATGTTTTCGTAGAATTAAAAAACAAAAGTTTCATGACATTTTATTTTTGTTTTTATGATGTTTTAGAGCGTAAACTTAATTTTCTGCCGTCTTGTTCCCATCAATTTACAGCATTATTCTCTAAATTTTTCTACGGGTGAATTGGATGTAAAACAGCAGTATTTGATAGATATTATACAATCCTAAAAAGGAGCAAATTCATGTTTATAAACTACTGTGTAAAATTATGAATCACAAGCAAAGAACACATTGAAACAACAACAACAGCACCAAGAATCAAAGGCATCGCCACTGGAGAAGGGCTTCACTGATAAACAAAAGATTTGTCTATCTTCTTTTATCTTCTAGAACATAGAGAATTCAGTAAACATGCACCCTTTTGGAAATATAGCCGACAAAAAGTATGCGTACTTTCTTTGGATGAGGGGAGGGGGGGGCGATGATACTTTAAACCCCTTGTGAACAACGGGCGAAAAAGTGAAGAGCTGACAAAAGCGACGCCTGATGTAAAAAATAGGAACTATTTTTTTTTAATCTGAAGTTTTGATATCCAACTGCTTCTAATATCTTCTGAAGGTTTTTTCTATTTATGCATAAAGATTGCCGTGGTTTCTTAGACGTCCTTTACACTATACCGGAAAGCTTTCTTGCTGTTGTAAAAACCCATAGCGGATAGGCCTTCTGTTTACACTACCCAGATAGCTTTTGTGCCGTTGTAGAAATTACAGCGAATAAGCTTTCTGTTCATACTATACCGGATAACCTTCGTGCCGTTGCAGAAATCATAACGGAAAGGCCTTCTGTCTACACTTTACCGGAGACTGATGTAAACGATGATCTAAACTTGCCTTTGTGGTTTCTTTTTTGAAGTGTTTGCATTTCTTACACTCGGCAGCGCTCGGCCCAGTACACTCGCCATCACACTCCAAATTGCAAGCTGGGATAGCTTCCTTCACCTTGATGTCCTCAAAGGGCACCTGCGACGTACCGTAGAATACCAGCGACCAATGCTGCACTGAACCTCTGTTATTAATACCACCTGCAAAATTGTAAGATTTAGTATAATTTTAAACTTCACCAGCAAATTGGACGAACCTAAAACTGTTAATTCTTCAATTTCGTGCCTGTCTGTGCGACGTAATCGCAGTTGATAAGATCTCCGACAGTCAACTTGGAAATCCTGGGTTCAATCCCCGCCCTGGTCGAGGGTTGAACTTATGGCGATTTTCTTTTGCCACACCATTCGTGGATAGGGACCTTAAACCGTTGGTCAAATCTCTCGATGTTCCGTCTATCAGAAATAACAAATATTTTGCGCAAAGAAAAGAAAACGCTTTTATCAATCTTTTTTTAAATAAGGTATTCAATCGAGTTAATACATGAAACTTTATCAACTAAGAGGCGAACGTTAATGAGAACGCTACAAAACAGTAGACGTAACTGCAAATTACAATGACTTCGCGTGGGAATCTTACTGTCGTCTTTAGAAAACAGAACGTGACAATCTCAGTTTTGAAGTTTTATAGAAAACGTTGGCAGAAGAATGTAAATCTTTTCAGTCTTCGTGCGGTTTAGAAAATATAACTTCTGGTTCTTTCCATTTACACACCTTCATACAAAACAAAACAAAAAATACGAATAAGTTCTATAAAAAAGAAAAGAGTAAATGGGAAGTTAGAACTGCAGCAGCCGCCCTCGTTGACCTTCGCGTACCAGCTGCTTTTAAATTATCCCTAATATGGTACCTTTGTTTTCGATTTCTAGTGTCCAGCTCCCGCGCGGATCCTCCTCCCATGTGTGAGTGGACATGAAGGGCCAGTTAGTAAACCCTGCGGAAGAACTGTCCGATGAACGCTTGGCCAATAACGTTGACTTAGTGCCCTTTGGTGAAGTCAGATAGATCGCAAGATCGCCCCGCCGGGAGTACTTTAAACTTATAACAGCCTCAACGTGTTCAATGTAGCGCACAAAGTTGGCAGTGCCTTCGCAAGCCTTTGTGTTCATCTGGACTTTCATTGTCCCGGTGGCTGGAATTGACCTACAGTGGAAACGAATTTCGTTAGAGTGTGAGACTTTCGATGGCACGGCAAAACCGCTTTGTATATAGTTCTTTCTGATTGTGACTTCGTGACGTTACAGCACACAGCTCTGCGTGGCATAACGCCAACAGACGAGATACGCACAACGTGAACAACACAGCAGGCCATAACGCAGGGGCGGATACAGGGGGGGTGGATAGGGTGGATATCCACCCCCCATTTTTCAGTAAAAAAAAATCGAAATTAAATGTCACTTTATTTGAAATAGAAAACAAAGAAAGAAAGAAAAATTCAGTAGCTCTCGCTCATGTCTCGTTGTTGTTACGCCACGTTTCGTCGTCTGCCGCCAC
>JAOBRG010167543.1:0-12733 GCA_027574985.1 Umimayanthus nakama | reverse complement strand
TCTATGAGATAGGCAAGACTGTCGGTATCGGTGAACAACAGTTTGGATCGTTCACAATACTTCGGCTTAATGTAGTTATAATGAAAGCCATACATCAGCGTCTTACTTAGGTCCAATATTGCCATGCCCAAGTAGACCGGCTTGTCAAATACTAAATGGGTCTTCTTCATGTGAACTGCAGCAAGTTTTTCGCAGAAGATTGTGCGGTGTTGATAGTTTGGCTTCGACATCAGCTTTAACGCTTTGGGTTAACTCGTAACCAGGCGGATGTCCACACGTTTCCTGATATTCTCCATCGTTTTGCCAAAGACAGAGTTGTTCATCAGCTCGAAGAAGTCTTTCTCGAAGTCGTTGGTTGCTTTGACCCTTAAGTTGGTATTCAAGTCTATGTAAAGTTTCATCCAGTCTTCCTCTTTGAATGTAATACCTCTGTGTATCTTGGTGATTTTCAGTCCAAGACTTTTGTAGAGCTTCAAAGCTTCTTGATGAACCACATACTTTGTCTTGTTTGAATCATCAAACCAGTCGTGTGGGAAGACACCCTTTCTCAACAATAACTCCAATCGTTCTCCTTCATAGAAGCCTGTGAGATTTCTGAAAGAATCTTTCGGTAGATTTGATACTAAACTGTCAAGGCTAGTCGCCATGAACTTGAAGCGGTCGATGAACCTGATATCTCGTTTCACTGCAACCTGCTTGCCTTCTTTGTCTTTGAAGGTGTCCACCACAATCTGCTCTGTGAAAGAGATGTAATTCTCCTCATTGTTAGGGATGCAGTTGATTCTACCTTCACTAGTACCAAGGTTCTTGATGAATAGATGAGCGTCGTAACCGGGTAGATTGTGGAAGATGACCGGGAAGAACTTTGGAAGGCGGTAAGGAAGGTTGCATTCTTTGTGGGCTGCACCTCTATATTTTCCTGTCAAGTGGCAGTGGTACCTCACCTCATCTTCTCTAAGTTCACCTTCGCAGATATGACAATGTCTGGCACTCACGAAATCTCGTTGATCCTAACGACTATCGCCTTGGGGAACTTGAAGCTCTTGTAGCTTCCCCTTGTTTCAGATTCCAAGGTATCCACGAAAGTTTGTGAGATATCTTCGTCTGGAGATTCAGCTGTGCATCTTACAAGCCTTGATGGAAAAAGCCTGTCGTCGAAAGGCTTGATCAGAAATCGGAAACCGGAAGTTTGTGCTTCTGGTATTTATCAGTGAAGCTCTTCCTCTCGTCTGGTGAGCAGGTAGACAGTTTCTCTGTATAGCACTCCCAATCGGCATAGACTACGAAAGGTACTCGCATCTTTCTTTTGAAGTTCCTGAAGGAAATATGTTGAGAGTTCCCATCTTTGTCTACGGGCATCTCTATCTTGACTTCTTCATGAGTTCCACAGTACTCGAGATGTTTGATCAGTGTCTTCCTTTGACTGGAAGTGATTTAGGATCTTGGGCAGGAGTGCATTGCACTCTTGTGGTTATTAACCTGACAAGACAACAATCTGCTCATGTTTATGATCCAACAGTAGTGGTTAGCCTCATTGTTTGATATCAGGAGCAGCTTCATCACAGGTACAACATGTTTCTTGCTGATTTTCAGCGGGTAAGAATCCACTTCATATCCGAAAACGTTGACTGCAAACTCGTTTCGCTTTTCGAACTTGCCAATCTGTTTCAAAGGAACGGGGAACTCGATGAATGTCCAGTCAAATTTCTCTGAGTCTTCTTTCATCTTTTTGTTTAGTCTCTTAGGATGAACTTCTTGAGTGTAAATAGCAGAGGTGCCTGCCCATTTGAAACATTAGTTGTCCTTTTCGTTCTTGACGTTTACAACAGCCTTCTTGGAGGTTAATTTCTTTGGAAGAGGAATACAGGAGCTTCCAGATAGTGGATTGAAGCAGTCAAGGTTATTATTGAAGTGTTCCACTTGATCGAATTGCCAGCCAGAACCTCGATTCTGAAACTTCTCGATTAAATCAAGAATACGACCTGTCATCTTATCGAACGAGTCGCCCTCAACTCTGAGAACAAAAGATCCCATTGGATAAAAACACAATACAAATAACCAAAACCTTTATTCTTAAACTGACCGTCCGTAAAGAACATACAATAGCGTATTGTTAAAAAATGTCAGTTATTGTTAATGTTAGTGTTCAATGACCAATGGAATACTTCGTTCTCAGAGTAGAGCCATACTGTATTGAACACGTCATCTAGATCTGTTGTGTCCCTCACTATTTCAACATCACTGTAGACACAGCTTGAAATTTCATCAATCTGACAAGTAGCCGGATTCTTTTTGACGAACCTGCAGGTTAGGATAAACTTGACCTTGGCAAGTTTATATTTTTTATTAATAAAATCAATGACTTTGGGTTTGATATTGAATATGAACGTCTTCGGGTCAAGTCCCCCTGTCCGTTTACTCTGAAGGTTTTCAAATACCCCTTCAGCGCTCTTTGACGTTCTTTTGGTGTGAACCGCTCCAATCTTCAGAAAATGCGGTTCACCTTTTCCTTCAAGTCAGTGACTGTTTTGTTCACCTCTTTCTTGATAGGTTCTGGTACATAAGATAATACCCAAACAGCAAACTTGTTTATCTGTTGATTTACCGGTCCGGCGACGTTCCTTGCAAGATTTTTTTATGATTGGACATTGGAATTTCGAGTGGAATGAGATTTTGGAATTGGTACGTTAATCTTCGGTATCGATTCATCGAGAATTGTCCTGGGAGTTGTTGGGAGATTGTTGTGTTTGGAGACTGGGCTTCGATAGTAGGGGAAGCCTCACCAAATGTTATTAAATCTTTTACCGGTTCACCACTACTGTTCCTGGGGGGTGGCCGGATGTGGTGTCTTGTGCGTGGGGGATATAGGATCGTTGTTTGTGTGAAAGGTGTTGCACGTGTGGAACTTGTTGGACGAGTGGATTGTGTTCTATCATCTCACAAAGCCATTACGAGTTCCGTCCCGTTCATTCTGTCGTATCCTTTGACATCGCGCCTTTTTGGCCTCGGCTTTCAGCATTTTCACACGACAGGTTATATCAATATGGATACTTACATCTTTAATCCATTTTTATCACAGTAATTTACCCCCTAAATTAACGGGAAATCTCACTGATCTGTCCAAGATCCCCTAAATTAACGGAAAATCTCATTGATTTGTCCCAGACCCCTTAAATTAACGGGAAAATTTCGTTGATTTGACAATTTTGTCCCAGAACTCGCCTTTCACAACTACATTTTTAATCGTCTCTCCGTAACAGCAAGTGAGAAAGCTGAAGAGAGAATCGGGAAAAATGTAAAACCACCGAAACCGAGAGGCAAACAGGCTTTCAACAGGTTGCATACATTTATTCACATTTCATAATTTTCGTGTTATTCCAACTTGTTTTACATCATTTTTTGCAGTTTCACTGTCTCATAATTGGTGTTCGTTTTCAAATTCTTAATCATTTTAACAGGATGTTTGTTTTCTCTTTGCAACAAAAACTGAAGATTTGCGTATTCCTTCACCTTTTTAGAAACAGGTTCCTTTTCAAATGAATTTTTATGCGCAACACTCCAAGAGTATAAATATACATGTTTATCTCTACACAGGGTTTCATATTTGCGATATAGTGGCATGAAAACAAACAACAGCACTAAAAACCACCAAAATAACTTTGCAGAAAATTATATTGTTGATTATCAATATTTTCAGATTCTGCCAAGTTGGAAGAAAATTCAGTTGTTTCTGTAATCTTTTCAAATCAAAAGATGACACACCTAGTATAGGCAGCCCTGAAACTGGTGAAATACCACATCTAGGATACAGAAACTTTTAATAATGGGCAATAATAATTCTTTGAAAGAAGCACACAAAGTGTAGATACAAGATGCAACTCACTCGTTTTTATTTGCTTAAATAGAATTCTCGCCAGGTTGAGTCACTGATTTGATACTAGTTAAGTTAAGGTTTTATGATATTTTAAAAAACTTTTTAATTAATACATCACTTATTCATAAAATGAATGAAAAAAGAAACAAGAAAAAACGGAAAATGCTAAATCTGTTTTTACTTTTTAATTTGGATTTTTACAAGGAAAACAACAGGATAAATGAATCGATTCTGCAGTTTTTCAATGGATGGCCAGTCGATTAGCGTCAATGCTTAACTTATTCTCGTCAAACACGGCGTGGTTATTGCGAGCCAAAGAACCCGCTTGTTGAGCCTCAAAAGATAGGGAGGTTGGCAGTAGTAACGATACTGCTGATACGTTGTCAGCAAAGACTTTCAGGAATCTGGAAATAGAAGGTTTCTTGCAAGAGAAACTCAACTGTTGTCTTTGGGATCATTCACTGCCACTGTGCTACATGTACACGTTTTTTTATAAGAAGCAGTACATTTTTGCCGAGCTTCATTATTTTTAGCTTTTTAGGAATTTTCAGCCTAATTGTTCATAACCTATTTTTGTTTTTAAAAGTACTCATGAATAGTAAAATATTTCAGGCACCAAGCCAGACAAATCTCAATGGAAATTCGATAGATCTCAACATTTGGAGTACTTGAACGGTCGATGTCGTCGAAGAAAAGTAAACTTTGCATTTATTATTCCAAATCCCAGACCAGAATCCCAGACTGATCGTTCCTATACATTTTTCTTATTTTTTAATAAAAATTTGAGCCTTGTTGTTCTTAAAAGATTGGTCTTAAAAAGCGTGCAGTACAAAAAACCCGGTAACAAATTCGCCTCAAAACATCCTCAAAAAGTCACTCTTTTTCCTCAAATCAGCTTTCTTTTTCTTCTAGATCTCCTTCTCGATAAACGTTACAGGTTTCTGGTCCCTTATAGTTTAACAATTTGTCGTGGTTTCTTGACGAGGCAGCCTGACCGCTTGGTAAAACCGCGCCATATTTCATAGGCACTAGTGACTTTTTGTTCATTGTAACTGTAACTGTAGTTTTCTTAACCTTATGAAAAACTGATGATAGATAAACACGACAATTTAAATATCACTTGCAGATTAAAAACATTAAATTGATGAACAATTGCGAACTTCAGGTTGAAGACTTAACCAACATATCACACTGATTATATCATTTTTCACCTTTTATGGATGAATAAAATTAGGGTGGTGTTCTATGTTTTGATGTTTTTATCAGGGGGGAAACTCGATCCAATCTTGCCCGCTATCTAGGATTTTTCAAAAAAAATGAATTTGTCGCAAAACCACAGCAAAATATACTGAAATTAGAAGAACATTTGGAAATGCAGCCACAAATAGGTATGCAACTAAAAATAGAGTAAAAGAGAAGAAACTAGAACAAATGTTGTCAAAAAGTTACTGTTTTCATTTTCAAAGTGGCTGATGAGGCCAATCAGAGCCCGGAAAGTTCAGTGAGGGCAGGACAGCGGAGCTTGGGCCTGTGCTGAAGGTTTTATGCAACGAACGTTCCGTCCTTCATAGAGGCTTTGAGCGAGTCCTTGAAGCCTTTCTTCTAGCCTCTATGACAGCGCACTCCGGGCTGCAGTTGACCGTATAGAGGAGCATGGCGAAACGCTGGGCATTTCCGTCTGCTCATTAGTCCCTGTGTGGGGCACTATGACCTGCTTCTTCACTTTCAGCAGTTTGCGGAGGCAGTTTAGATGGAAACGGTTGAGTTTCTTTGCGTGCCTCTGGTGGGCAGTCTCGCTCGCTACAGTAGAGTGGTGAGGACAAAGGCTCTGTAAACACTCAGCTTCGTTGTGAGTCTCCCACCCTTGCGCTCCCACACAGATGAAAGCAGCTGGCCAAAGGCCACACTGTTTTTGGCAATCCTGGCGTCAGTTTCGTCATCAGTGTGCACACTGCGAGACAGTGTGCTGCCGAGGTAGGTGCAGTCGTCCACAACTGCCAGTTTCTGTATGTCCACAATCACTGTTAGTTCTTGGTATTGTTTCCCTGGAGCAGGTTGGTACGTTACCTCAATCGCTTTTGTGCTAATCGTAAAACCAAAGTTGGTGCAAGCAGCTGAGAACAGGCCCACTGAGTGCTACATGCCTTCTGGACTACCGGCATTGATAGCACAATCATCAGCAAACAGAAAGTCGAGGAGCTTGTCACAGTAGACCTAAAGGCTCGTAAGTTGAACAGCTTGCCGTCCGTTCTGTATCTGATGCTTATGCCTCGGTCGGAGTCCTGGAAGGCATGCATCATCATGGCTGCGAAAATCCTGCTGAACAGTGTTAGAGCCAGCATGCAGCCTTGTTTTACTCTGTTTGTCACTGGGAAGGAAGTGAATGACTCTTTGTTGTCAAGGACATGCATGCCTGCATGTATTCATGGAACTGACGAAGGAACGTGATGAATCTGTCAGGGTGTCCAAACTTACTCATGATGCTCCAGAGGTCGTTGGGGCTGACGTTATCGAAGGCTCTCGTCAGGTCCACGAAGGAGGTGTACAGGTCAACATTCTGCTTCTGGCTTTTCTCCTATAGTTGGCTGTCGATAGTTCCACGCTCCTTTCGGAAGCCGTACTGGCTCATTGCCGGCAGGCCATTCTCAAGGTGTTCGATGAGACGGTTCAAGAGGATTCTCGCTCGGACCTTTCCAGCGATGCAGAGAAGTGATGTTCCTCTGTGATTGTCACAAACCTGTCTGTTGCCTTTCCAGTTGTAGAGGTGAACCATGGATGCATCCTTAAAGTCTTGAGGGACTGCTCCCTGAGTCCACTTTTCCTGGAACAGCTGTGTCATCTCGCGCAGCTTTGGCCCAGCATGCTTGTAGACTTCCGCTGGGATAGTATCAGTTCCTTGAGTTTGCCACTGGATAGCTGTTGAATGGCTTTGTCTACTTCAGGCAGGGTGGGTGGAAAGTCAATCCTGTGGTTGATAGAGACCTGGGGAAGTCTTTTGATCGCTTCTTTGTTTATTTAGATGGTTTGTTTGTTGAGGACAGCATCGAAGTGTTCTGTCCATGTCTCCAGGATAAGCGATTTCTCAATGACGAGCGTTGTTCCATCAGCGCTAAAATAGGAAGATTTTCTCGCTGTCGAGGGTCATACACTGTCTTTACGAACTCGTAGAAGCGTTTCATGTCCTTCTTGTCAGCAAAGCGTTGGATTTCTTCTGCTTCCTGACTCAACCACAAGTCTTGCATTTTATGCAGTTTCTTTTGAATCGTGTTGCAAGCGACCTTGTTTGCTGATGACTTGTCGCCGACGTAGGCCCTATGAAATTAGTTTTTCTTCCCCAGCAGCCTGGTGATTTCTCGTCGTTCTCGTAGAGCCAGTCTTGGCGTTTGCGCTGGGTGGGACCAAGGGTCTCGTTGACTGCTGCATACACGGTGTTTTGGAATGAGGTCCAGCTGTCTTCCACGTGTGTGACTTGGATGTGCTGTGCGCGTTTCTCCTTTGTGTTGGCCAACTCAGCACTAATTGAAGGCTTCTTCAGCTAAGAGACATGAAGTTTCTTTAGTGCCGGCTTTTCCCTAAGGTCGCCGCTTTGGGAGAATTCTGATCTTCTTCTTGCAGATGATAAGTCGTTTGTCGGTCCAGCAGTCATATCTAGTCCATTTGCCTAGTTCATTCTACCTGTTGCCAATGTTTTAAGTGAAGGTGCATCTACTACGTCTTTTGCGTGCAGGGAGGCAGAAGACTATGTTGGTGTTCAAATGTTCATGCTCGGCACAGAACTGCAGGTGGAGCAGGTCATAGCCTTTGCACTTTCCGGTGCGTTTCTTCCCAATGACGTTCACCAAAGTTTTGTGGTCGGATATATTCCGACATCGGGATGGCGACTGTGAGGGAGTGAAGATCCTTCTAGAATTTGTCTTTGATATCATCAGGGTTGGTCATTGTGGGTGCATTGGCGCTGATTACAGTTGCTTGCTGCCTCCTGAGTGGGGTAGGGTTTAAAAGACGGTCGATTACACCGTGTGGAAGGCTGCTCAGCTTGCTGACGAGCTTACTCTTCACTGCAAAATCAACGTCTGCTTTCCGCCCTTCGTTGCTAGCTTGCCAACTCCAGAAGAATGAGTAGCCGGCTCCCTCCTCGGCAAGGCGTGTCTCGCTCAGTGCTGCAATGTCCACGTTTTATCTGCCCAGCTCTTTTCCAACTAGTCGGTTCTCCTCTGAGATCTTATGGCCTGGTTGTTGTGCACGAGGTTGCGCACGTTTAATGCGCCTAGCGTGATTGGATGAATCTTGGCTTTCTTCTTTATGTTGTTCGCACTATTGTTATGGGATCCTTGTCAACCGCGGTCTGCAGGGTGAAGTTGAAAGAGGCATTGTTTGGGACACCATTTCTAGTCCGCTCCTCGTGCTGTGGAAGTGAGCAGTGCGATCCTTAAAGGGCTGCTCAGTCGCTCAGGTGGCTGCTGAATCATGCTGCTGTCTCAGTCCAGTGGCCTGGGGGTTGGGGAAGGGTTGAAGTACTTAGCTGTTATGAAAAGAATAGTATAATGACAAGAAGTACGAAAAACAGTGACTAAAAATCTATTCATTATCAAATTTTTAGTTGTGAATTTGATGTCGTGATTTTGATGTATGATGCGTTAGGAGTTCTGTAACGGTGATCGGATGATATTGGCGGAGATAAACAGCAGAAGTTTTAAGGTAAATTAAACTGCTGCTACATTCTCTGTTTCTATTTAAAGGGTCATATTATACTCAACCATTTTACATTTATTGTATGAAAACTATATATGTGCCGTACTTTTTACGTTGTATTCGTGCTGATGGAGACATAAACTGCTAGTTTGATGTAACTAAGCTTAGCAATAAAATCTTTTTCTGATTCTGGATGATAAACATGATGCAGAAGATAAGAAAATTAGAAACGTGGCTTATTTCAACGGTCTTCTTTTTTATCTCTTTTTTTCTGGTAATTATCTCTTCATTTTATTAAGTCATAGACATTCTTCTTGTTTCAGAATCTGCCTCTATTATTTATTCACCAAAAGCTGAAATCGCAGTGTTACTCGAGTCTGTGACTCTCTCCTGTATAGCTACCGGTCGACCCAGCCCACGGATTGCTTGGAAAAGATCAGACGGGAAGAGGATTAGCGGGCAGTGGTTTCTATCAGGAGGAAATCTTACCATTGTTCAAGCTACTTTTTACCACCAAGGGATGTACATTTGCGAGGCCCGGAACGACGTAAATACTGTCACAGCTACAACCAGCCTCACCGTTATCGAATTAACCATTACTCCAGCACCATTCGTGAATGCACCTGAAAAAGCCTTGGTCAAATTACACTGCCAAACAAACCATGAAAATAATGTCACGTGGCAACGTAGAGAGGAAGGTTTACCTGATGATCACACGGTCTACCCGAACGGAACACTTGTGCTAACGAATGTTCTCCCGATGCATTCTGGGCAATATGTATGCTCAGTGAACGTTAGTAACAAGGTTCTGTCTAAAGCGGTACAACTCTTTATTGGGAACCTTTCCTGCTCCTACATCAAACAAGCCTACCCGAAGACTTCATCCGGGACTTTTACTATCGACTCTGACGGGAAATCAGCTGAAGCTTCATATGTTGTGTCTTGTGACATGGATGACAAACTCGGAACAGGCGTGACAATAATCAGTCACAACAGCGAGGGACGAAGTCGTGTAAAATGTTGTAACTTTCCCTCATGGTTCTTTTTAAAAGACGTGACTTATAAAGGAGCAAGTAAGAACCAACTTGCCAACCTGGTAAAGGTGTCTAAACACTGCGAACAGTTCATTAGTTTCGAATGCAACGGTCATGCTTGGTTTATACAAGAAAAGCAGGGATATTGGGTTTCACGCGAGGGAAAACGTTTGTTCTACTGGGGAGGAGCAACTCCTGACAGTGTTGGGTGCGCATGCGGAAAGAGTGGCACGTGTTTTGGAGAAGGATATTGCAACTGTAATCGTAACAGTCAGGCTGGAAGATGGCTTAACGATAGCGGGCTGCTGACGGACAAAACAGATCTTCCTGTCACTCAGCTCAGATTTGGATGGATGAGGGAGAGCTATTACAAGTTGGGGAAGCTCAGATGTTACGGAAGCTATCATGGCCAAGAAATAGAAGGTAGTGCTGATAATCAATGTTTTAACCTATTGAATCACTTAAAACAGTTTACAGTTTGTTGAAAGTAATAGTTTTTGAATGTTGTCTTATCGCAGGCGGTTGGAGCAATGGTTACGAGTGTTAGAACTTTAACTAAAAGCAAATAACACAAACCTTTGTTCGGGTTTGTTTAATTGTATTCGCTATGTATTAACTCTAATATTAGCCTGTTACAAATAGACATTTGTGTGTACTTTCTAAGTCCTTTTTTGTTACAAGACATTTTGTGTAAACTACATGAAGTATCTTAATTAGTTTCCAGGACCGCTCGGTCACGACAGTATAAAACATTTGAATTGTAGTTTTGTGCTAGTTTTCACGGTCGAGTCAGTTTGCAATGGATTTTCAAGCCCTCAGCAGTTGTAAGTATTCTCGTAATTTTATTTTGAGTTAGATCTCTGTAAGCATTTTTAGTAATTTATTGACTTCTATCGCTCGTTGTTTTGTAGTTGACAGCATCATATCTGCTAAGCCATCAAAACTCCCTGATGATCCTGATTACAGCATGTCAGCAATTTTGGAAGATAAATCTACTGTTAATCCAAATGTTACTGTGTCAAATACAGGTCCAACAGCAACCACAAGTAATCCAGTGACACATGTTGTGAATAAGCAAGTATTTAGTTCAGAGTTTATAGAAAGTACTTTGTACCATAGGAATGTTGATGTCCAAAGTTCATGGGTACACACACCTCACCCAACACACTTCACCCAACCAAAGGCAATAGACACAATTCGGGGAAAAATATTCCAGGACCCACAGCTATTAGAAGACCTCAGTATGATTCAGGACTATACACAGTCCACCAGTCTCCCTATCTCACACGTTATCATGGAAACTTGAGGGACTTTCCTTTTCTCAGCAAATGGGAACTATCCACACACTTCACAGCCTTAGTATGGGATCCCATCAGCACACACCCCTACATCTTTAGCACCAGTTTTTGTGGCCTCGCCACAAGATTTGTTAACAGATACCCTAGAGAGGGTCAGTCAGTTGCATCGCCTCCCACAGGCAAAACCAGAGGTGTTTCGAGCTAATGAGGAAAACAAGACAAAGTTTTTCCTTTGGGAAACTGCGCTTGATGCTTTAGTAGATTCAGTCCGAATTTCGCCAACCCAGAAGCTACACCTTCTACTATACCAATATTTAGATGGTAAGGCAAAAAAGGTTATCAAGCAGTTACAAGATTTAGTCAAAGACCCAGAAAAGTCATATAAACGTGCATGTAAAATCTTGAAAGAAAGATTTGGGACAGAGCTATCATTAGTTCAAAACTTCAGAAGAAATTAGCCCAATTGCCTAAAATTATTGCCAATTACCTCACAAGCGTTGCAAGAACTTAGCGACTATCTATGTCAAGTTGAAGTCCCAAATGAGAAAATTGAAGGTTTGTGGGTCTTCAATTATCCGTCCCATGTTCAAACGTTAGTAGAGAAATTACCCAACTGGTTTAAGTCTAAATGGTCTGACAAAGTAAAGCAATTACAAGTAGAACATGGAAAATAAGTTTTTCCTTCATTTAAAGAGTTTGTTGATCTGGTTCATTACGAAGCTGAGCGAATGAACATTCCACATATAGCTGAATCATTTCCTGTGAAACCGAAGTCAAACGAAAGCGACAAATCACGTAATCATAGTACCCGTACAGGTCCTGTAGTCGATCTGGTAACAAAGTCTGCACCCGAAGCAGAGCAAATCACACAGGCTGGCAAACCGAGTCAGAACATGGCACAAGACACAGTTATTCATTATTGTTGCTATCGCAAGAAAGCTTTGCATTCTATGAATGACTGTGAACAGTTCAGGAAGTACAGCTTTAATTAAAGGAAAGAGTTTTTGAAGAACAATAGGATTTGTTTCAATTGTGCGAAAACCGTTGACCACATGGCAAAACAGTGTAAAGAAAGGAACCCAGTCTGTAATATTTGTAGCTGTAAACATGTCTCCTCATCGCATGATACTTCTTGAGACAAAAAAGTAAAGGATTCCAAGTCTGCTTGTGTACAAGTCAGTCCACAAGGTCAAGCCCCTCGATCGTGTGCAAAAATCGTCTTACTACAGGTTTTTAGTAAAGACGATTCCACAATAAGAATTCCAACTTATGCTGTTGATGTTGATGATTATCAGTCAACTGATGTGTTTATCACTGACTAGCCTGCGAGTGGGCTCATTTCTGCGAAAATTTGGAAAAATTTCGGTGAAGGGGGAGGGGCGAGGGAGAGGAGAAAGGGAAAATGAGCCTGCATGGAAGCCATTGTATTCAAACAAAGAAGCAATTTTATTGGTTGAGAGTATGCATGCTGAGACGTGAGATCGGAAGCTGACATGCATGATAGAAACAAGAGCGGTGGAGAAGCTGTTATTGTTGTTGTTCGAAGTGAAATTTCAAACTCAGTTTTATAAGTGTTTAGGTAAAAGCTTGAGTTTAGTATCTGGTTAAGAAGGGAGCAGAAAATGGCAGTCAACTGCTTGCTAGATGGGAAAGATATCTGCAGGTTTTGGCGGTAGTTGAATATGTTTTTATTGTCAAGCAAGCTTGTTGGAGTAAGCAAGAAGTGCAACCGTTCTTATTTAATACTCCACTGAACAGCATCTCGGAGGACTGAATGTCATAGGCACATGGACTTGAATTTACAACTGCTTCTCTTAGCGATATGAGTGAGTTAA
>JAOBRG010167432.1:0-18196 GCA_027574985.1 Umimayanthus nakama | reverse complement strand
CCCCCCCCCCCCCCCCCCCCCCCCCCCCCCAAGTCTGAACTTCCCCTTATTCTGTGCATCAATTTTGACAGGACAACCATAAACTGAAACTTCTGAAGATTGCGTTTCTTTTAGCTGCAGTTTTCAAATTCTTCCTGAGCGAAGCAAGCACCCCAAATCTTATTGATACAGAAGCTTGCACCTTTTTCACTCAAACGGAAACTTCAGGAAAATTACGGATTTGCCTAAGATTATTTCCCTTTGTACTTTCTGGCAATGACTAATTATTCATTTTGCTCAAAAGGTGGAATCCGTTCTCGGTGCGGATGTTTGCCTGGAGGACGTTTCATTCTCAAGCGGAACTATAAAAGCAAACTTTTGCATTGGATTTGTGTCGGCGAATGGAGCAACACCCGCAAATTTTGTTCACAATTTGACGAGCGCAGTTCAGTCGGGTTCTGTGGGCAATCTAACCGTTAACAGTACTTCCTTCGATGTTGCCGAAAATTGTGCTGCTGGTAAGAAAAATATGTTATTTATACGTTTTTTAAACTTTGTCATCTTGAATACTTTTAGTATTTCGATCGGTTTTTTACTATAGTTGCATCTAAAGACAATTTCAGATTGGCGTCATTTATCCATCCATCCATTTACACGCCCACCCACCTACCCATCCGTCCATCCATCTATCGATCCATCCATCCATTCATGCATCTATCCATTAAACAATCCACCAATCCATCCATCCATCTTTAATCCTTCCATCAATCCAAATTCAATTAATCGTTTCTATCCATCCATCCTTCCATTCCTTATATCATTAATGAACTTATTCATTCTTCCACCCACCCACCCTCTCACACATTCATCCATCCATCTAACCGTTCATCCATTCATCCATCCTTCCATCCTTTGTCTTGTTTCAAGATACCCTTCTGGTTTAGTGTGTTTTGAGATAATAAGACACCAAGAAAGACTCGACTCTAATTGATAGCATACTTCCAATCCTCTTACAAATTTACGTATTGACTAAGACTATTTGCCGACAGGCTTCTTTTGAGTAAAACCTAGCTGAGATTAACAATATTTACTACATATTAACACTCGGGGAGAGGGAGGAAAAAAGAAGGAAGTTCGGCGCCATTTTCAAGTATCTCTGAAGAACAAACCCATATAAAAGTAAAACTCCAAAGTTTTTGTGACTTTTCTTTAATACTGTTAGGGAACAATTTTATATGTCTAAGTTGTGCTTTCTAATTACCCTAATGCGTTTCCATGGCTTCCAGTTTCTGAGTAGCATACTGAGTAGCATAGCGAAGTTTTTTCTGAATTTTTTCTGAATTTTAGTTGTAATATAAATTTTCTTAACTTGTCTGTGTGTTTCTCGTTTAACTACATAAAGTTCATTTGATGTCGTTAGTACATCCAATGAAGCCTTCAGATATTTCAAAATTAATTAAACTAATAAGTTGTGCTTACCCTTCAAGTTTCATTGTGCTTCCTTGACAGTTAAGTGACGTTTGTGAGGGTAAAGCGACATTTAAAAAAATCAGTTGCACATGCTACACTTGAAAAGTTACAGCGATATTAGAAAAAAAATCCATCTGAGGTTCCGTATAACGTACACTTTGGATTCCACATCTCAATTTCCTTGACTGAGACAGTTCAGATTGACACAAACTCGATCAAAACGAAGCGTGCGTTTCACAGCTATAATAACTGTTGTTATCCACTTCTGTTTTTCAATGGAAGTGATTTTCCAATTGACAGTAAGAAGTATTTGCTATTTATAACGTTGAATCATGTCAAAAGATCGACATGGTTTAACAAAATTATTGTCACTTTTATTATTGGTAACTTAATTTTAATAAGCTACTGGGCTGATTTGATACGGCCAAGGAGACATTAAAGTCTTCTGCGGTTTATTTGTTGGGCTATATATATATAAAAAGTAAAAAAGCGCTAGACTAAAAATTTGTAAACAAACGATGTGTTAGTGAATAGTAAAGAATACAATGTCTCAAGTGTTTTTGTAACCAACTGTTCTGCTTGATAAAGCTTAATTCGTTAGAGATTTGAAAAAAGAAAAAATCGAAACGAAACTTTTGTCGTTAAAGTTCGCAATAATGACATTTTGTCTTTAGTTAGTTTTTGTGAAAAGAAGGATTTTCGAAAACGATTGGACAACAGTTTATTATGAACTGTTTGGTTTTTGAATTTACAAATAAGTTATCATTTCACAAGTGCCAGTGAGCGTGTGTCATAACAAGCTTCGCTCCTTGGGGCTTCGCATTTATCAGATTATGCCACAATGTTTATCAAAACTCTCACGAAACTCGTATCAGTAAACCTAGTTTTATTACTAAAACAGGTTAAATTGTAACTACAAGTATTCGTTGAAAGTCAAAAATGTATTCTCAATGGTATTCACATAAAGAAAAAACATTCAAAACATTTAATCGGTTGGTTGCACTCAGCCTGTCATTTCCTGAGGCAAGTTTTGCTTCATGGGTTGCAAAAAGACGGGTGATTTTTTCTACGTACGGTCAAGCAAGGGAATTTTCTCATTAGCGCCGGCCTTTCAAAATTGTGGCCCGCGTTTATAATTTTTGCACATTTTAATTTTTGAAAGGCATATATTTCTACACTACTCCTGTTGGAGAGGCGCCGAATGACCGCAGAACTTCAATGTAATGAGAAACATTGCAACACAACCATAACAGCTGTAGTACCATGTAAATATTTTAAAAATAGAAAAGTTTCTACTTCGAACACTAGTGAAGTTGTGGACGACTGTCAACGGCTGCCTAGAAAGTGTTAGTAATAAAAACCCCGATACCGTAGTTACCTTTAGGCCTAACGAAAATCCCTAAAAAGTCCACTTTACAAATACCCTGCACGGTTTTTTAAATCGCTTTCTCAGCTTCATAAGAGTATAAACTATAAACATCTGACGATATATAATTTTGTGTGCGATTACCCGCGGCAGGTTTATCTCCGCAACTCGTTTAGCGCAGCTGAAAGTTATAACTGTTTACTTAACTGTATAATTGGAAGACATAATGAAACAAACCAGTGTGCTAGCTGTTTCGCTATTGGCGTTCGGTTCAAGCAATCACCTGGAAACAATCGCATAAACAGACGGTTGCTAGGTTTGTTAATTATAAATTGTTTCATCCGTGGGCTATTGCATGTCAGATCTTACAAATTATTTGTCGATATCGTTAAGCGGTCGGTTGTGTTTCACAAGTTAAAAGACTTGTAAACGTTTAACAGTTTACAGAAATCAATGGCGCTCAAATTTCTGTCGTTGGTTGTATTGGCCGCGATCAGCGACCGTGGTAAGTGTTACTAAACTAAAAAGTTGCAATTTGTTCTGTTTTTCTTTGACTTGCAAATGAACCGACAAAGGCCATCTACTTCAACTGTGCAAGAGCAGCTTTATCAATTTTTTTTCAAAACTGCTGAAACGATATCTGTATTAGACTTCTGATTGTACAAAGCTGCTACTACGACATAAAAACAACAGTATTTTTTATTGCTTGTTGTAAATGAAATAGAACTCTAGCATGTGCTACCAGTGGTGGCAGATCTGTTCACTCATGCATCTGGTAATCTTTCTAATTCTATAAGCTGAAGTTTCGTTTCTAGAAAGATCTGCCTGCCAACGCTTGCGGATAGACTGTAGTGCGAGAGTTATCGTTTTATTTTTTTGACGAGGTCGTTGTACTTCACTACTTGCTTCAGTCGAGTGGTTCTCGTCGAGTGTGTACAATTGATATAGAATAAACGCGCCGTGCATTGTCCCATTATACAGTGATCCCAATAAAAGTAAACGCAGAAAATAAAACAAAAAATGGTTTTCACGGGTATCATCTTATTACTTCAGACGCTATAGTATTGTAACCCAGTCGGGTACTTTTCAAACGAATCTTGATATGATTAACTTTCACGGCCAGGAAAAAATTTAGCGTGTGTTTTTTAAAGTATTGCTTCGAATATTTTAAAATGTTTGTTGGCTACTAAAAACAAAAAGTTGTCTAAATGTTACAAACCGCCATTCAAGTTAAACTATAGGTTTACATTTTGCTCCTAACGTGTAAGCCGGTTTCAGCCCATTTGTATTATATTTATCAGGTAACAATTTCCTTGTAAAGAAAACCGCAACTATAATACAAATATAAATTATAATTTCCAAAGTCGGATGCAAAATTTAGGTACTTTCTTGAATCATCAACCTGTGATCTGTCCAGTTTGTAAGATATTACATCTAAGGGTGGCCAATGAAACCTGATGGTAAGGCAAGTAATTCAGCCACATGATTTTTCTAATTTTAAATTTAAAGAAGGATTAAATTGATGGTAGGCCAACTACAGAAATAAGCTCCAGTTGACAAAAGTTATTAGCTGGCCGCTAAAAAGTAAGCTCTTAAGTCCGTTCTTTATTCAAAGTAAAAATAAGGAAAACACTTGACGTACATTTTCTGGTACAACATTTTGGTATAATATTTGTGTTTCGACCGATACGACGTTGTTGAGACAAAGATTCACATTTACAATTCAAACATTGCAAAACAGGTTGAAAAACCTCGAACACAAAATGTGTCATTTGTTAATAGAAAACTGCGAAAAGTTTAAACTTCAGTACGTATTGAAAAAATATATATGCTCAAAGCGCTGGCACATATTTCTCGAAAAGTACCATTTTTCAGTTTACTTTTGTTTGTCTGCTGCTGTGGTAACCACAAATGATAACATTTCACTTTCAAGCATAAATCATTTGATTATGTAAATTTTTTGATTGATTCACAAAATTCCAAACAGAAGTTGTCATTTGGACAAGCCGGACTTTACATACTCTGAGTTTAGGATTGAAATAGTCTCGGTCTCTTATCCCGAACTCAGGCTCTAGCGCATATTTCAATAATCAGAACGACAGCTTATATTGCATCATCTACAGTTACAACTGCAACTTTTAAAAAGCGTGTTTTAGTTGTCTTTGCAATATTCAACTACATACAAAATTGAACCAATAAAGTGTTTATATCTTATTAGTCGGCTTTTCAGTCAATATCAGGTTAGGTATTTTTACTCGTTAAGTTATAATTTGGCTTGCCTTGTTTGAAATTGGCTCATTTTGGAACAATAAAATAAAGGCGCCTAATTTTGGAGAACTTACAGTCTTCGTAAATTGAAGTCAGCTCAATAGACCAGTTTCATAATCTCGGTTATCGCTGATTACAATGACTATAGACTCGTGTTTACAGCACGAGCCTCAAGTTGATGTTAAGTATTCACAAATACCAGCGAGATCTGAATCTCCAACAATACACAGAATTGTGAATAGCTCATATCCACTCTGGAATTTACGATTATGTAACGTCAAGTCGAGGCTCGTGCTGTAAAAACGAGTCTGTATTCATTATAATCAGCAGCAACTGGGAATACGAAACCGGTCTATTCCTCCGATGACTGCAGCCAGCGATTCCATGCACTAGGAACGGATTTGTTTGTTTTAGTAAGTGTGTTGTTGACATTTTTTGTATTTTAGTGTTGTTCTTCTTAGATATCTGGCTAAACATCCATGTTCAACTCGGAAAAAAGACTCAAAGCTTGAAAATACTTGTTCTTCGTCGTCTCCAATACAACAATACAAAATAGCTTCTTTATCCCTTGTTTGTGAAAACAACAATGTAATGACACAAACAGGTTATTTCAAACATCAGCTTAACCGGATCTCAAAGTAGACAATTAAACTCGTTTATTAGTCATATTGTATAACTCTGCATTCCATTCGTATAATAAATAAAAGCATTGCACAGTTACATTTGATACTTATACCTCTGATGTCAACCCTGTTTATTTTTCAGTAGTGGTGGGCCAAACGACTGTCGCTTCGCTCAATCCCTCCCCAAGCGCTACATTGGCTGCTGCCCCAGTCTCCAGCACGGTCGCTGCAGCCGCTGCCCCAGTCTCAAGCATGGTCGCTGCAGCCGCTGCCCCAGTCTCAAGTTCGGCCGCTGCAGCCGCTGCCCCAGTCTCCAGCACGGCCGCTCCAGCAGCTGCCCCAGTCTCAAACTCGGTCGCTGTCGTCGCCTCAAATTCAGCCGCTGCCCCCGCTCAGGGTGCCTCTCAAACCAATGTAATTGCCCCATCACCTTCAGCTGATGTTGTGACATCTTCTTCTGCTTCTCCCACTACCAGAAAAGGTACGATAGGTCTTCAGCTGCTTACTTCCCCGGCATTTCCCTGGGATCGGGGGGATCGGGATTTTAGCTGAAAAATCACAAAAAGAAGCCCACCCAAGGACTTTAAAAAGAACATGAGCTTTTGGGGTATTTATGTATTTATACCGTGCCTTGAAAAATACAGCCGGAAAATTCGGACCTGTTAATTAAGGATAATAGAATATTAAAATTGTTCTTATGCGTACAATGCGGGGTGTTTTGTCGCTCACTTTTGTGTTGAGAGGTGCAATTGGACAATTTTCTAAAAGTCTTCTTTTAAATTTAACTTTAAACCTGATCATTAAGTGAAAATACTGATGTGTTTCGGAGATTTTTATCATTGCCCTGCAAGAACTGAAGACTAATCTGACATGTGCAAAGCAGAGCGGACTTTTAACTGACGAGTTTTAGGCGAATGTATTCTTCAATTAAAACTGAGACAATCATTTTTCATATGCACCTTAACCTAAACCCTAGAAGGCATATTAAAGGTAAAAGTAGTTACACGAAGGCATAAGAAGGGAGGGAAGATGGGGGAGGGGGGTCAATCTGACCCCCTCCCTCCTTTTGCTTCGTGTAAGAATCTGACTCCCCCTCGACTTTTGAAACCTTTTACCCGATTGACTTGATGTTTGGTAAATATAACGTGGTGTTTAATTTGTTTCCATAGCGACCAAAACAAAAGAAATGATGTCACTGCGGCCGCCAACTTTGATTTTCGTAATTTCAGATTTTCGAATTGAACTCTGAAAATGGTGGGAAAACATGGTTTTAGCGATTGGAATATACAAAATTGTAAGAAATAAAATGAAGTTGTTACTATTTTGGGGCGTTAATAGTCGTATTCTTAGCAAAAATTCCACTTTGGTAAGCAACTCACGGGTTGCGTGACTTATTGTGATGACGTCATCAGTCCTGACGTCACCTTACTAGGTTCAAAAGATGTGTTAAAAAACAAAGAACAGTTGTGCCAAAGCTTTATAAAATTGGCAAGAGAACAAAAACTTTACGCCAAAAAAATCGAGGGGTTGGGGATCAGATTGAACCCCCCCCGCCGTATGCCTTCTAGGGTTAACCTTACATACTCCTTTCATCAACATCATTGGCTGATTTGACTTCAGAAACAACAGCTCTTGTTGTTAAGAAGAAAGATACTGATATCATGTTGTCTTTTTACAGTGGTCACCAAATTTGAAGTAAAAATACAAATACAAAAAAACTTTACCAGCGAACTATCAAACAAATCGTCCGAAGCATACAAGAAGCAAACAGAAGAATTAGAAAAAGGGGTAAGATATTTTACCAGCAATTAAGATTATTTCTGGTGGGTTAACTCATATCGTCTTATTGCCTTGTGAACACCTGGGCTCGGTTGCTCGAAGGTAAGTTAGCACTAACCCAGAGTTAAATATTTAACTCACGATTGAGTTTACGTCCTTAAAGATTGATTTGGGCTGACAGTTTTGACTTCCTTAACTGGGCTTACTTGCTGTTTTCTTCAATAATAATTTGAAAAAACCACATGCATTTCTAGATGAAGGAAATATATCTAAAGTTTCGCCTTACCCTGGGTTAAATTTAGCTCAACTTCTAACAACCGGGCCCTGAGCGGCAACTTGATTGTTTCAGCGTCTTCAGATCCCGTCTCAGTTTGCGATTTTTCATTAGCGCGATGAAAAAAATTTTACACGAGGTTAGAATAACTTTACTTTCTTTAAATTGCAACGAATGCACACATTTATAACACGTATAGGTAGTCACTTAAACATAAGCAATGGTCTTTTTCATTTGTTATTCAAAAATTTTGATCAAGCAATCAATACTTTTTGAAGATTTCTTATATCTGTGGACTTGTGCGAGAACAAAAAGCGTTTGAATAAATCTTGGATCAATGTGCATTGTGACATTTGTGTTATGATTGTCCCCAACCCGTCTGGACCCGGTTGTTTGAAGCCTGATTAGTGTTTTAGTGCTAATTCTGGGCTAATTATATAGGTTTTCATTATTAGGAGTTTTAAAACACGAATTAATACTAATCGGGCTTTGAGCAACCTTGTCGTGGTGTCTAAGGCGTCTTCATTATGAGCTAGTACCAAAAATATCTCACGTTTTCAGTATTTTGAGTGGAAAAAGGTCTCGAAACAAAGTAAAACATTCTTCATGTTGCCATGACAATTAGAGAGAGGAAAAACTAATTGTATTACACGGAGAAATCTTTCTTTAGTTTCGTTCTCTGCTGTTATTCTTTTAAAGAATTTTAAATAAAGGTAAAAATCCATTATACACCGTATTCATAAAGCCTAGAGCGAGCATGGAGTCGAGTCTTGGCAGTCCAGGACAAAAGAATATTTGAATTATTCCTTTGTCCTGGCCTCCCAAACCTCGACTCAATGCTTGCTCCAGGCTTTATGAATACGGTCTATTACAAGTGTAAAATATTTATTAAAACAATGTATCTAATAAGTAAAAACTATTATTTAAAAATATTTGTTTTTAAACAACGAATCTCCCCTTTGAAACAAGGACACATGTTATACCTACAAGTACAAGACTTTTTAGCCTCTTTAGAGTTTGCACTGGGTGTTCAAACACAGGCAGACAATCCGGAAAGTTCGAGGAGATATGAAAATCTCATACATTTGCTGTAGTTATTTGACACGCTGACTGAGCTCATACATTTGCTGTAACTTGTAATTTCTCACCACGATTAAGAACCTAAGATTTAAGAACCTATTAGGCTAAAAGTTGCAGTTTAGACCCCCTCTATACAAGAACCTCTTTAGCCTAAAATTTGGAAAAAGGTTTTCATTTTCAAAAAGCATTTTAATAAAAGTACTTCCTATTTAAAATTCATGTGAGAATAGATCTCCATTATGCCGGGTTTTATTAAAATATAAGCAACCATTAGGTATGAGTATTTAAGAGTGTTGATTACTAAAATCTTTTTTGCAAGAAATTAGGAACCTGTTAAGAACCAAGATAGCCTAAATTTATGTTAATCATCACTTATGTAAGAACCTCTTTAGGCTAACCCTGGAAAATGTAGGTTCTTACTCGTGAGTATTAACTGTATCCAGCTGATCTGAGGCTATGAAACTAGCCAATCAGGTGCGAGAAAGCGGGAAAAACTTGTTATCTTTCCCAGTCCCAAAGCATGCTTTTCTGTGCGCGATCAAAGTTCACTAAAACGAACAAATATGGCTACCGTGTCGGTTGTTGTTTATTTCGGTTTATTTACAGTTAAGCCTGCTAAAAGGTATCATCCTTCCCCCCATGAAAAAGTTTTACTATAGGTTTGACAGCTGTAAAGTTAAGAAAATGAACACCTTTGTCACGATTCCTGAAAAATTCAGTCAAGCAAATGTATTTACTTTTACCTAAATGACTGATGTGCGTTGCATTTAATTTGATGATATCCAATTTGTAAAATATAATAAATACGTAAAGAAATAAATCAGTTCTTAAGGTTTACTGTGTTTCATATTTTGCTCAACAGGTACAGAGTGCACTCAATAATGACAAAGCCGAAATAGAGGAAGTCACGTATACACCAGGCAGTATCATTGCTAACTTTACCGTCAAAACCGAGGAGACGATTATAGAAGGATCAGTACCTAAGAACTACCTTGAAGAATTCAAGAAGGTCATCGAGTCCGGTTCCTTTGGGAACTTCACCGTCAACAGCACCTACGTAATTGTTGTGGAAAAGTTTGAAAATGGTAAAGGAAGCCTTGAATCTATGTTGTGTTATTGTTAACTTGGTGTTAGATCTAGCAGTAGCTTTTATAGTTTCGAGTATAGATTAAAGAATTCTTAGATTTTTACACCTTTCTTAGATTTTTAGATCCTGTTTACTACTATTTTTTACGCAAATTATATAGAAGACCTGTCTGAAAATCTCTGAAAATCGTCCCTGTGAATGTAGCCTTCCTGTAAACATACTACTATACGATGCTGCTCCGGCATACGCTATAGAGCACTCTGTTTCTTATAAAGTGTGATTTACCACATCTATCAAAATGAAAAGTTTTGTCTTAAGAAAAGGAAGGACTTACTTAAGAACTTGTTTAGCCTGATTTTCTATTAAGCACCATACAACAAAGAAACTGTCACGGCTGACATGGAAAAATCCAGGTTCTTGTTTGAAGTGTTTTACTGTAGCAAAAAATTAGTACAGATTGGGGCCTTGTTACAAAATAATGTAATAATTAATAACTCATCATGCCAGCAAACAAGACATATACCATAACACTCATAGTTGTAGCTCGTTCAATCGTTATCTAAAGTGATCCGGCTTCTCACGCTTTTAAAAACTTTGTAGTACAAGAAATCGAGTTTAGTTTGAAAAAGCTAGTTAATAAGCAGCGAAATTCTGTGAGAATGTTATACTGAAAAATCTGGCAGTGGTACAGCTTTTTCCAAGTACGACGATCATGAAGAAAAAGATAACACATATAAATTGATGGGCAAAAAGTTTTAAGTTTTAAGTTAACTTGTCATTACTTAAACAAACAAATATTATAAGAAAAAAATTGAACAATTATTTCCCTAAACGAAGACTGATAGTGAGTTTCATTGGGCACCGAAACTGAGGGCAATAATTGTTTTATTGTATAAGTCAAACAAGTGCATGTTAGCTCATTTGTTTCTGAGTTAGACAAAAAATGATGTTTTCGATTAAATGGGAGGAAACTAGACAGAGGCACATAAGCTTATATTGTAATATCAAGTCTCTTCCAGCAATTTGTATGTGCAATTCAATTTAAAAAATTGATTCAAAATCTGAAGCGTCCGTTTTTGTACTAGTTTAAAAGCAATCATAAATTATAAATTTACGCTTTAAAGGTAAATTACAATTGCCTTGTCTTCGTAGGTATCACGGTGACAGCTTGGGGTATTGATGAAGCCGAGTGCAAAGTTGCCTGTTGTAAAGATGGGATCCTAAATTTGGAGATAGATGAAACTCGAACATGCTCGGGTGACACAGACAAGTGCACATCCGTTCCAAAAAAGCGAAAACTTCTATGTGACAACAGCCCTTGCAAACTGAAAGACCACTGTGGATCAGCTGGTACGTATCATAACAGGGACTTTTTGGGACTTAACCCTAGAAGGCATAAGGTAAAAATAGTTACACGAAGGCATAAGGGGGGGGGGGGGTCAATCTGACCCTCGACTCACTACTAAGAAAGGACGAATGTCTTAACGAGTTGCAGCCAATGGTATTTTGACAACTCAGTTAGGTTGGCTTACTTTCTACGCTCTTAATTAGAACCTGTTAGAACCTTTTTCTCATTTCTTATTCAAAGGTTTTGTTCTAATAGCAGGTGCAAAACACATTTCACCTACGACTACAGAAGGTTGTGCTCTTTTCAGGCGGTGTTTCAAGATTAACATGAAATCCGCCACTTTAACCAACAAACATTCCGTAACAGTATTAAAATCTGTTAACTAAAAGCTTTTGTAACATGTTATTACTTGCTTTACGCATTGTCCGTTGCTATTGAATTCTGTTCTCCAATCCTCTAGTTTTCTTTTATTGTTTCCTTTTTCACCACAAGACTTTTGTAAATGCTTAATGAAAGAGTCCTTACATATGTCGTGATTTAGGCCCCGTCCGCACTGTGCCGGATAAAATTGAAAACGCAACTTTATTGTTACAGTTAGGCCTTCCGTCTACACTAATACGCTTGTTTACGCAAAAAAAGCTGAGTAAGCTGAAGTCATTTTGTCATGTGATTTATCCTCCTAAGTGCTTCAACATGGCGAAGAACATAACAGTTTCTGGTTGTTGACAATAATCAACTTGTTTAACCGCCTACTGCGAGCTAAACACTGCATTATTACGCCAGCGCACAAGGAATAATTTTATTCAGGCATTAATGGCAACGGATAATGATGCTATAAGAGCAAACTGACCACGCTATCGACTTTGCAAGAAGAGACACTTCTGGATTTGACTAGCAGAACGAGTTTGTGGTTGAATAACTTCGTAAACAAAGTCGTTCGCCCTGAAGAGTAGGGGGAAGCTTTCGAATGACAAGGACGAACCTGGTTAAATCTAAAACAGCCAAGTATTTATAATAAACAACCTCCTAAAACGCCTAAAACGTCGTAGTGTGGACGCAGAACATTTTATCCGTTTTCAAGATGGAAGGAAAGCATTTGTTCCGCTTTCGATCTCAAAATTGCGTTTTCAAATTTATCCGGCATAGTGTGGACGAGGACTTAGAATTCCAACTGAGTTGTTGATCGAATTTGATTTTCAGGTGTGTCATTACACTTCTACTCATCAATATTAGGTGTTCTCGCTGCTTTCTTGGTGTTCGTCATAACTGGGTGAGGATAACATAAACTGCATGTACTGAAGATGTATTAAAGTTGGACCTCGATTATCTAAACTCTGATAGTTCGAAGTCCCCGCTTATTCGAAGAAACATTAATTTCTCTTGGAGTCTCTTACTACTTATTTTTACCCTGTTAATTCGAGCCCCTATAATTTGGACCATTTTTCTTTTCCGCTTGGGACTTCAAATTAACGGGGTCCAACTTTACGTCGAAAGCGTTTGTGAAATCCAATCATTTGTACATTTTACCTATAGGCTATTTGGAAACGAGGACTTTCTCATTACTAACTCTGTTCTAACGCAAACATAAATGAAACAATATTTTTGTTTACGTAAAGGGCAAGATTTTCAAAAATAAATTTCAAAGGCAATCATAAAAGTCGCGAAATAGGAAAACACGGATAGGGATAAGGCTCGATTAGAACTTTGTAGAAGGAAATTAATGTATTCTTGGGTACGTATGGTCGACCTTGTCTTAAACCGCCTATAGCTCTCAATATTTTCTTTGAGTTGTAGTCGATGTGGACATACCACGTGAATTCCTCGTCAATGTAAAGTGAAACAGAGAGCTGAGAAGGGGTAGATGGATAGATACTTTTAGATAGATGTCTACTCTAAGGTAGCGTATAAAATGGTTCTAATAACGTGATTTATTTCTTTGCAGATAAGTCAACTGCAAAGATAAAGCGACAAATGCACAACTACACCAAAGAAACCTGTTTTTCAATTTTTTTTGCAAACCTAACAGATGTTTATAATTTGTCTTCATTATACAATTTACCGTGGTTTGTTGCATAGCTATAAATCTGTTAGGGTCCCTGTCAGTTTAACATTCTATAATAGATACCCTCTCTCTCTTTGAGGCACAGAGGACCATACTGACATAGATGTTTTTTGAGCATGGCTGATTTTTTTGTGTGTAAATAGACCACATTAAATGTAGTTCTAATAAATTAGGTTATTTGCATTTTTTATTTCTAGGTTAACTTGCCTTGCTTCGTTTACCGTATTTTCAGTTTATACTATGACGTCAGTATCTAAATCTCGATAGATGCACGCCCGCGCGTATAAAAGCGCTTGATTGCGTCCAATCAACGGAGACGTTCGGAACGGTTTAAGAGAAGCTTGTATCTTATTAGCGTACGTGTATTTTGTCTCGTAAATACTCAATAAAGCTTCAGTGGTAGTTTTCCAAAAGAAATGGTCCATGGTTTAGCTGTGGTCTGCCGAGTTCTGGATGTACTTGGAAAGTAAGGAGAGCAGTTAAGAAGTAAGAGAAACACTTGACTTCGTTTCATGCCACTCAAACGCTTCTCTCGTGCTGTCCTAATTTTCCCTTGCATCCAAAATTCGACAGATGCACGCTAAGCGTGGTCTTTTACTTAAATATTTTGCACAATGTATACCGTTTGTCTTTTCTCTCGTTTTAGGCTTATTAGATCATGTAAAAGTGTTTAGTACAAAACTGTAAATAGCTGGGACAAGTTCATGTAGGACTAGAATAGATGTTGAGTATCACTGTAAGAAGTCGTTAGAAAGCAATTAAACAACTAAACTTAAATCAAAACTGTTTTTCATGGTTTTTAAAAGGAACGAGACCACTGAATACATACATGTATGTCAATTCTAGATAGACCATTTTAATTGAATTTTTATCAGTATACAAGTGTATGGCTTTAATCGCTATTGAATTATGAGATATAGCGCTATACAAGTTTGAGGATATTGTTTTTGTTATAATAATAACAATGTGTTTGATTTCGGGGAACAAAGAGTGGAGTAACTTTGATGAAATTGTTTCTGTCGGTCAACCTTTTTGTGGACTTAAACTTTGTTTTTCCACTCATTTGAGGTTTTCAAGCTGACAAGCTTAATTTTGCTTATCATTTCTTCCACTATCCCTTCCCCCTCACTCAACTTTTATCGGTTTTAAACATATGACAACTACAACGTAGAACCACCTGAAAAATATACTATTTGACAACTCGTGAACACCTAGCTGCGTACCTGGTAACACGTTTTAGACGCGCAAACCTCGCTTTCATTTACAACTAAAGAAACTGTACATTATTCTTTCCTTTTGGAAACATAAAGGTCAGAAAATGGTGCACGATCAAAGCAATGTCCCCAGATTGGGTTTGTACAAGTGTTTGTGTGTCTCTGTGTGCGTGTGTGTGTGTGTGTGTGTGTTTGTCTGTGTTTGTGTGTGTGTATGTGTGTGTTGTGGAGGGAGGAGGGAAGGGGGTAGAAAGCTAATTAAGGTCATTCGCCCTTTTGCAGTGCACAGCTCTTCTGCGCATTAGGTTAAAATTGTGAATGTTGAGAGATTTCAATGTTCCTTGACAAATGTTATACAGATAAACTAACAATTAGTAAAATTAATCGGTAAGAAGGAATTTTTTTTATTTAAGCTAACTTTTGATAAACTCGCCTCAGGCTCCCCCTCGGAAAATGAGCATAAAACGTTCATTTTTGCGATATTTTACCACAATAAATCCTAAACAAGCGTGGTGACCCCCTTTTTACCAATTTGAGTTGCGACCATACAATTCAATGTTCGGAAAAAAGTAGGAAATTATAAGTGTTAGAAAATATGATAAAACTGAAAAGTAATAGCGTGCGTTGATTATTTCTCTAGATTTGGTAACCAATGCACAAATTTCACTTGAAAGAAACTCTGATACCACAAATGCATATTTGCATAAAAACCCAAACCAGATGTTCTCAATATTCAGGATTGTTATTTACTTTACTTTTCGTATGTTTTCGGTTTCTTAACATTTGGTTTAGCATTCCGAAGGATGGTAGTACAGTTACGTTGCACTGCTTTCATTAATGAAAATATAGCTCCAGAGGGGTAGTGTGGGGGTAGTGTGTAGTGTAATGCGGGGACCCCCCTTTTATTTCTTTTCTGGGGTTAACATATATTGAATTACTTAGGACAAAGTTCTACCAAAATCCGAGTGTAGGTTCTATTTGGATGGAATGCTTTTAAGCTGGTAGAGCATGGAAGTTTATGATACGAATAACATACACAACTCTATGCACAATGTAAAATCTCCATCAATAAGGTACGTTTAACTGATGATAAAAAATACTTTAAAATGTCCTTCCCTCTTATCTGAGAGGAGGGTAGGGGCTGCTATCACAAATAGCCTTTCACCCAAGGTTTTCATTGTTATCCTTGTATAGGACACAGACTATAATTGTATTACTATTTTACATTAATTGTTATTAGTAATTAGGTGCTATACACCGAATTCATAAAGAGTTAAAAAGCCTGGAGCGAGCGTGGAGTCGAGGCTTGGTAAGCCAGGACAAAGAAACATTTGAAGTATTCTTTTGTCCTGGCCTACCAAGCCTCGACTCCATGCTCGCTTCAAGCCTTATGAATTCGGTGTATTCCAAGAAGAGCCTAAAAAGCCAACAAATCATTGGTCTCCTTTCATCGTGTAACAAAGCAAGGAACAAAACAGACTGCAATGAATTTGAATTTGCTTGCTTTGCAGTTTCCTCTCTTTTTTTTCTTATCCATCGAGGCTGTTTCTTTTTGGGAGCGAGAAAACAACTGTGGACAGGTCTTTTGACAAACAACCAAAGTCATGAAATGACAAAGATCGTCTTGTTAACGTAAAGTGAGAAGGTTTTGCACTCTGAAATCCTTGATACTCATATTCCCTAAACAATATATCGTATAACGGTTTTCCATCTTCTGCTACTCCCCCAAAGCTGTTTCTCTTCATTTTGCTTTTTCTGAAGAGTCTGTTATACCTTGTCTCATCAACGAAATCACTCAATGGGGAAAGAAGTCGAAATTCTCCACCAAGCGGCAATCCCATGAAATCAACATTTTGGTACCTTCTGTCCAAATTAGTATAAAAGTGCTTCAACTCAATAATTCCTGCAAGACTTCCAGCCAGCGGTTTACCTTCGACATTCAAGTTGCCGTAAAGCTTAGACACTGATGTTTTGTTTGATAAAGACGGTGTTGACACAGAAAAGCCCTCGTTAGCTTGACAGGCATCTATTCTACTAGCAACGACTTCTCGGAGGTTGATTGTTTCTCCGGGATTCTTCCTTAGCCAGTTGCTGATACTCATACTAGCATAAGGAGAGATTTCTGAAACACGTGAAGAAAAAAGTTTTAAAAACCAAACTTTTGACAAGCTCTAGAATTAAATAGAAGTTATAATAGAATGGATTTTGATAGAGTTGAGAGAAGTTGACAGTAGTGCCGTATTTTGGTTATGCGCTCAACATGGATACAAATCAATAACTAACCCTTCGAACTAACAGCCCTTCATAGAATAAATGGCTAAAGGTGACAGAAGTCAACTTGAATAACGCAAAACACCCAAACGTTTACACAGGAAATTGAAACTGTACAGACTCTTATAATGTTTCTTAAATATAAAGCAAATCGGTAACTGTTCATCAGTAGGATACCTAAAACGTTTGAAATTCTACAATTGGTTTCGGCTCCATTAAATCCTATGCCAACTGTAGACCATTTTAGGAAGAGCCACCCTCTATGTTAGCAAAGTTACGGAACAAACGTTAGTGCCGAAAGCTTGTCCATTGGCTTGCAGACATTGTTAGCCCAACGAATTACTCTATGTTACTTCAGTAAAGCAACTGCACAACACGGCTGCCGTCTTGAACTTCTAGGATTTTTTTAAACTTTTATATAAACTGCAGCAGCTTTTTAAAAAAATATTCGAAGCATTCTCAGAGTGAAGACATGAATTAAAAATACATGTACGAAAACAAGAAGGCTTGTAGTTCTTGAAATGATTCACATTTCGGGGTTTCGTCACTGTTTTATATGCTTAATTACGCATTGATTACAAGTGTTGACACCATCGAATAACAACAAAAGATGTGCTTTAAGTGGAAAATAAAAAAATAAGTGGAGAGTTGACGTATTGGTCATGTGATAGTTTTTGGGGTGGGAGGTCGTTGGGTTGTGAAAGAATTTCAAGAGTATGATAAAAAAGGCGGAAACATCTATATCACTTCGCTATCACTTCTTTCACTCCCGGATCATCTCCCCCCTATCAAATCAAGTTAACCTTCCCTATTGACGTACCTTCTTCTTGCAATTGTCCACAACGACAGCGCTTCCTTATGACGATTATAGTAGCTGTGACAACAGCCAAAAATGCTATGATTCCTGCAGCAACCTCACCTTGGCACGAAAAAAAAAAATCTTTCATATTTATGACAAGAAACTAAAAGGATATTTTTATTTGTCCCTGTTTTATCTTGTAACTCTAGACATTCCATCTTTATAAAATGACCTAAATGATAAATTGTTAGAATTTAAGAAAATTTAGAGCAAACTTTAATGAAATATTCATTGTTCTCATTTTTTTAGTTTTATTTAACACTGTTTTTGAGAGTGGAAGTGGAATAATCCGAAAGAAAACTATTTATATTCTCCTGGATTATCTTTCTTTTTTTGATGTTGTGAAGACAGTATTCGTATTTCTTTCTTTCTTTTTATTGTTTGCCAATATATATACAAAAATAACAAATACTGAAGAGGATAAGTTCTTAGCAAGGATTCCCCTAGAAGCCATTAGCTTTTTCAAGAGGGGAGCTCCTTGTAGTATTAATTTAGTTCTTATATTTATATATAGTC
>JAOBRG010167321.1:0-18197 GCA_027574985.1 Umimayanthus nakama | reverse complement strand
TTCACATGTAAAAATATCGTATTTTCACATGTAAAAATATCGTATTTTTACGTGTGTTCAGATACCACATTTCTCGGCGGTAGAAATCCTTGTAAAACACTGCAGTTTATATAATAAGACCTTTTATGGAACAGCTGTAAATCCATACCCCAATCAGGCGTGAAGAGGAAGCTGATACCGTAGCTTGCATATTCCAAGGACAGCGACCAACAGAAAGAAAACGCGAGAATGATTAACAGCAGAGGCACAACAACCTTGTTAACGAGCTCGATGGACGATACAGCTTTCGCCACAGCCAGCCCCGAGAACAGCAAACTGAGAAAGTGGAGAAATATCGGCCACTTTGTGTCTTGTAAACTCTGCCAGTTGTTCAGACTCTCGGTTTTGGTGGCGGGGAGGGAGAAGAAGATGGATTGATAGAGGAAGTAGAAACACCAGCCAAGGATGACAGAGTAGTAGCACCTGCAAGTTAGAGTAACCGATCAATAAATAAATAAATAACAACTACTCCACGAACGCGCGTTGAATATGAGCTTTTTAGATAGCGGACGAGGTGCGAAGCACCGAGTCGGCTATCATAAGCTCATATCCAACAAGCGTGAGTGGAATAATCGTTCTATTAAATACCAAGCACTGGATAAAGATATCTCGAGTTCTATTTTCTGCCGAGTCGAGTTTTCAGCCGTTTAAAGGAAAAATTTTCGTGATAAAATTGTCAGTTTCCATATTTGGACAAGTTGATAAATAGGATTTATACCGTGAGTATATCCAGTGCCTGGTATTTAATAAATAGAGAATAATTCATGGTCGCGCGGAGATATGGAATTTATCTTCGAGTGTTCGCATCGATATCAAACGAGTGAACGCAGCGAACGAGTGAGGAATGTGAACACGAGAAGATAAATTCCATATCTCCAAGCGTCCATGTTTTATTCTGTTTTTTATATAAACAAGAATCAGCCATTCCATAAACCAAAACCATTACATTACCATTACGTCACAAATTACTGAAATAGGATTGGTTTATAATTTCACATGTAAAAATATCGTATTTTTACGTGTGTTCAGATACCTCATTTCTCCGTGGTAGAAATCCTTGTAAAACACTGCAGTTTATATATAAATAAATACGTTAATTCTATCGCTGACTGTTTTCGCAAGCTGTGATTAGTCAGTTCCAGTGTGAGGTTCGTAAGTAGCAAAACGGACCTCCAGCTCTCGATCATCTTTTCAAAACCAGAATAATCAACAAGGCCATATAATACGGCAAGTTATGGATCCTCGTTTTTTCCTTCTTTGTTTTCATGGTCCGCGCGCTTCGAACTTTGGCCATAAAAGGAAGGAAAAAACTCGGTCCATAATTTGCCGTACAGACCTCGCACTCGCCGGCTAATTGGTGTATGTTTATAACGAACACCTAAAACAAAACTCACAGAAATAGAAACAAGCGAAACCAAAACCAAATTATGGTGTTACTTATCTTCACCAAAACTGTCAAACTTTGTATCAACATAAGGCAAGTTTTGTATATGAAGTGGTAAAAATGTAGCATTTTTGATCAAAACATTGCATAACCCAATCTGATCTTTTGATCGAAACAGTGTTTAACCATTTTATAGACAAAGCTTTATCTTATACGGATACAGGATATAACCTTACAGGGTTCATACGTCTTCAGAAAATAAAAATCAAGTTTTTTCCAGAGCTGTTTTTCCCTTTTTTTAAAGGGTTTTTCAAGGGCTCTTGAATCCTGGAATCAAAATAATAGGCGTTCACAACGAATTGTTTAAAACAACGTTCAAAACGTAACGTAATCACTGTAAAACAATGATGAGCTCCAAAGTGTATCGTTTCGATACTAAACAGTGCTTTCTAACATAAAATGAAATATAAAAATGATAGAAAATCTACAATATCGATTGTTACTTGCCGTTACTTGTAATGAAATCAACAAAATGCTTCATTATTTTTCAAGAAATGTCTGTGAAATTTTTTTAAGGGCTTTAACAAAAAATTTCGAGGGCTTTTCCAGGGATTTCCAGGGCTTCAAAAATTTTCCAGGGTTTCAAGGGCCCGTACGAACCCTGGATCTGAAACGCAGTGACAGGGTCTGAACTACGAAAACGAAAGTTGGAATGAAACAAAAGAAAAACTAAACACATGTGCACTGTACGTTTGGTGAATAAAATGAAAAAGTAGACAAAACAAAACAGTGGAAGTTCCAGGGGGGCTGGAGGGCCTGTGCCCCGCTCCCACTTTTAACTTTTTGGGGTTTTTTTTTACTAAAACGAAGTCTACGAGCAAACAGTTTAGTATAAACCAGTACAAAATCTGTCTCAAAAGGCTTGAAATGGTCATTTTAAAGACTAAAATTTTCAAAACATTTCTAGGGAATCAATTGTCCCTAGACACCCCTAGAAAACTCCTTTGACATTGTGGTGCCCTCCAAACCTGCCCCCCTCCCCCTTTTGAAAGTCGTGGATCGGACCAGTAAGCTGTAGTGGAATCCAAAGCTAGTTTACTCTGTCATCGGCAAAACAACTGTTTAGTTTAGGCAGTTGAATTCAGTTCCATTTACATTTATTTTGTTTAGCCTTCAGTTGTTTGTTTCAGTCAAGCTTAATTACACCAAACATCTTATCATATCAGCCTACTTCTAAATACAGAAAAAAATTGTTTTTCCAAAATCAGTCTTTCAGTTGAGGAGGTGGAGCATTTGACTTTTGAAGAGGGAGGGGGGTGGAAGATTTGGTCAATGTAAGAGTTCCCCGACCCCGACTGATGATAAACTAGGCAGATATTTTTCCCAGTCAAAAACCAGTGCATGATAAAGATGTCAAGTACTGTGGAGCCTATATACAAATGAAGAAACAAAAATACTCAAAAAAAGTTTTTTGGAGCAACTTTGAGATTGGGGGAGGGGGTGGATCATTAGTGACTCTATGGTGAGGAGACTCTTTCTAACTCTTCAAATATTTTTTTTTTGGGGGGGAGGGGTGGCCTGTACCCCCGACCTTCTACTCCCAGTTCCTGTATGTAGAGCTTATCAAGCATAATTTTTCCCCTTACTTCAGGGTGCTGCAGCAGTGTTTTTGTTTTGAAAAAATTGTAAGTCAAGAGATCTGCTCGGCCTAGTTGAGTTTCATTCAGACCAAGTAGAAAGTAATAAATAACTGGGATTTTTCAGGTTTTATAACACTTAGCCTCCATCACCCAAATCTTAGGTTTCTTACGCTATAACCAACTGAACAGCAGACATCCAGGCTCCACACCAGGCAGACCAGGGGCCGACCAGTTCTCTGAAGGATTGGACAGTAGATTTCCTGGTATAACGACCGATGGCATACTCGACAATGATTATAGGAATGGACCACAAAAACAGAAAGCATATCCAAATAATGAGAAACTGCAAACCACCTGAAAAAAGAAATTTGAAGTAAAAAAGCAAACTGAATATATTAATAAGTGGGAAGAAATTGGTGTCTAAACTTAAACTTGAAATTAATTAAAAACTTAAAGTAATGGAAGCTGTTGCAAAAACATGCTTTGCATGTGCCTCATTGCTATAATCACCTTGCGGTGATTACAGTGAGAGACAATGAAGTTCTTGACAAATCAGCGAAGGCCATTTTCGATAATCACCAGTGCAATTTTACTAATTAAAAGTACTATTAATAGTGCTGGGAGAAGAAAGCTGTCAGGTTGATAAACCTGCTTGGGGTGATAGGGAAAATGAGAATACATGATAAGTACCATTTTCTCCACTGCTGTTAGCAGCAATCCTGGGAAACCTCCATATGTTGCCGGTACCAACCACACAACCAAGACAGGAGAAGATGAGGCCAAGTTTGTCTTTGAAAACTGGTCCACCCTGTGGGTTGAGGCAATAACATTAACTGCGCGGTCAATACATGCAGTCATCAGCTGGTGCAGATTAGTGTTTCTAATGGGCAAGCAAATGTCAACCTGGCCTGGCACAATTTGGCTATCCCTAAGAACTATGCTAATACATTAACTAATGTAAATCCCATTCTCTCCCCTCTTGAACGTAACAAGCCCCAGCAATTTTGGAAGAGGAGGACTGAGACAAGGAATAGTTGGATTGACCATGATTCAACTGGTTTAACATGGAGAAGGATGAAAGCCAGCAGTGGCCCAATATTTGTTCGCATTTAAATAACAAAAAAGGGTTTCTTTTGTTCAAAAAAAATCTCACATGACTAATTAATTTCTAATTGTTATTCTTAATTGCATCGATTATACTACAGCAGCTATTTCTCATTTCATAAACTGGATATTCTTCAATAGCGTTGCGCACAGATGACGTCAAAGTCATGTCTGAGTTTATAATAATTATATTCTTGTTTATTCTTGCATTTCCAACAAAAGAAAACAGAACATTAGAAATCCCTTGAGATTCGATGTCGGTTGTTTGTCTGAGTTTTGGTACTATAAATAGTATCTGTGCGCAGCACTATTGCACTAATGAAACTGACTTGGTCATAAATTGTTCTCTCATAGTATTAAGTTGATAAACTGTCGGGGGGAGGGTTGGTGTGGCTTTAGTGGAGGTTTCAACCAGTCATCCTGGCCCAATGGTTAGGGTATTTTTCCTTTTTACAAGTCATCAGTGCTAATGAAACACCTTTCTCAAAGGTGTGGGGAGGGGAGGGGGGGAGTTACATTGACTAGTGTATAAAGCATGGTACTCTACCTCAATAACAGTTACAAGAACAAAACTTTCTTACTTTCCTAAAGTCCCTGATAATATTATTTTGTGAAATGACTTCTTTGTCACGCAATCCTTTCAAACTTTTCGAATGGCACTGAATCAGAAATCTTTTTGATTTCATTTCTTCTTTCGTAAAGTACAAATGCGTGTGCTACAAATTAAAATTATTTATTTTTCTTTGCGAAATTATTTCTATAATGATAATCCCGTTTATTCCAACCATCGGTATGCATCGATATCAATCGCGGAAGGGAAAAATAAATTGGTTCAAAAGAAAGATCCATTTTTTTTCTTGTACATGAACATTAGAAGGTCTGGTCGCAGATTTCGAAATTAATAATTGTTGAGCCTACCTCTTCTGTCGTTGAGCTTGAGCGTCCACTGAGAGTGGAAGACATGATAGTCACATGCTAAAATTTAAAAAATGCCAGATGAAAACAAACAACATCAAAAGGACACTTCCGGGAGAGTGGATTACGCGTGCGCGCGGGTAAGGGCTGCTGGCCTGTAAATCGCCGTCTTACAGAAAAAAAAATCAACTCTGATTTAAAAAAAAAATGCTTTGACCTTGTGTGAAACCTATTTTAAAAAATGTCACGTTGGTTCTCTTCTTTCAGAGTAAAGCCTTCAGTGGAGGCCTGTACAGGACCTTATTTAGTTGGCTGTACTGATTTCATGTGTGGGCCGCAGATCATTGAGACAGAGAGAGCGAATGGCAGCAAAGACAACAAACAAGGGGCTTGTCACGGGACGTTCGTCCGGCTGTTCTATCCCGCTCTAGCGAGCAAGGGTCAGGAAGAAATGGAACAAGACAAAGTAGCTTGGATGCCACACCGAGAGTATGTGGACGGAATGATCAGTTTTATGAAGTTGCCTGCTTGGCTTTTAAGTGGAGCTTTTCACTGGCTTATCGGTGAGTCCCGCACCTCACGTGACTCGCGTATCGTGACTAAGGGTTTTTTCTTTGCAGCAGCGGTCAGTATCTTTTTTAGTTAGCAATGGCGGATCCAGAAATTTCAGAAAAGGGGAGGGGGTGGGGGCAAAAGGAAATTCGACTTTTCAGTGCAGCATTCGGTCATTTTCTTATAAATCTCTAACAAATATATTTCCACAAACCTAAATCCGCGCCTGGTTTGGGGGAGTAATTGTGTTGTTGTTGTTCAGTTCATAAATTGTAGCTACATGTACACTAGAAGCCCATTTGCAGAAGCAAATAAATGGAGCAAATTCCATCTATAAAAAGTAAACAATTACAATTTGCATTTGGTAAGTTTCTGCATGTGATGAGAACTACTACTTTCATCAATTCCAAGTTCACCCATTTAGTTCCCAAAATCTCGGAAAGTTTGGCAGAAAATTCAGAAAAATAAAGGGGAAACTAGGATCTTCAACCAGAACTATTTTTTCATGATTTAACAACAAGAACTACTGATATATTTACTGGCAAAGGAAATTTTTGCAAAAATGACAGCCTGTCTTGACAAGCAGTCATGCAGAAATGATCAATGTTTTCTGTTTGTCATGTGTACACATATACATGTATCATAAGAGCAGTGGCAGTAAGTAATGCTTCACACAACAATCACTTTCTCGTCTTTGTAAAGGTATAGCAATATCAATGTGCTAGTCAACTCCAGCTACGATCACCCCCCCCCCAGGAAAACCCTGGGCATTTGATACACAATGAATCCTGAGGTTGGGCATTTGACTGAAAAACAAAATGGATTACTTTGTAAAGGATATAACTTACTATAGCTTGCAGGAGTTGATAAAACATTCAGAGGTCTATGCAGGGGTACAGTGCCCGGGTACAGTGGTATTCGGGTTGTGTGTCTAGAGGAGTTTTTGAAATCTCTAAACATGTGAGGTGTCCAGATGTGTCTTGACTTCTCCAGAGGTGTCTCGTCATGCTTTAGATGTCCAGACATGTCTGGAGGCATCCTGGTGTCCTCAGGTGTGCAGATTTATCTTGGTCTCCAAAGGTGTCTAGAGGTTTGCAGAGACACCTGAACACCTCTAGACGGTGTGATATCCTTAGCTGGGTAACTGGCAAAGCAGTGTCTAGGCATAACCAGAGGTGTTTGTATGTGTCTAAACAGTTCAGAGTCCCCTCCCCCCAAGAATAATGTTGGCATCCAATGCTGTCTTAACATGTCTAGACACATATTTGGGTGTTTAGATGTATCCATGGATGTCTTGGTATATCTGCAGTTGTCCAGACACATCTACAGGTGTCTAGGCATATCAACAGGTGTCTAAACACACCACAGGTGTCTAGGCATGTCCAGAGGTGTCTAGACATATCAACAGGTGTCTAGATATATCAACAGGTGTCAAGACATACCCACTGGTGTCAAGACATACCCACTGGTGTCTAGACATATTCACAGGTGTCTACGCATTTTCACAGGTGTCTAGACATGTCTACAGAGCTGTGTCTAGACATGTTCATTTGTTTCCACAGGTGTCTAGACATGTCCAGAGGCCTTCAGATGCGTGAACATCTTTTGAGGGTTAAAACACCATCAAGCATCTGTGGTGACAATGGGTTTTTTTTAAATGTTCACAGATTTCTCAATTTGACATCACAGAAATAACTAATTTTTCAGGAAGCTCCAAAATCCCAGCCTATTGGAATGTACCTGTTGGAAGTAGTGATGAAAACCAAAAAGGCTTTCCATGTGTGGTGTTTTCTCATGGTTTGGGTGGCAATCGATACATCTATAGTACATTTTGCTGTGAGCTGGCTTCTAAAGGTTGTGTAGTGGCTGCTGTGGAACACAGGTACTTAATTTAAATCACTTTTAAGTTGTATTATTATGCATACGTTTATTTTATTGATTTTGGTCTGCGCCCAATTGTACAGAGTATACTATACTATATTCCTGTGGTTTGGGGGTTTAAAGGCTGATTTTTTCCCAGCATTATTGCCAGGCCATATGTTTCATGTTTTTGGCCCTTTGAACTTCCCAGCCACCATCTTGAATTATTAAGCAGTAAGGCACTGCCTGCCCAGGTGCCAGCAAAATTGTGCAAAGAAAAATGGTGACCAAATAGTTCAGTGCCAAAACCCTTAGCTTCAACCCAGAATGTTCTAATGATAATCAGTGAGAATCTTGAAGATCTTAAACTTAAAATTCAGTAGCAAAATTATCATAGTTTGGTAAATCCCCACCGAAATGATGAGTAATTCATCCCCTTCTGTTGCTCATGCAATTTCTTATTGTCCAAGGGACCAATCAGCATCGGCTACATACATCTTGCAAGAAAACCAACAACCCAACAAACTGTCAAAAGAATGGATTCCATATCACAGACTGACTAAGGACGATGATGAGTTTCAACTTAGAAACAAACAGGTATAAAAACAAAACTGTTGTGTTTTTGAGCGGTGCAGGTGCTTCAAAACGTAGTTAGTAAGTTAGTTATTTAAAAAATTTGTTAAACACAAATTTTTTAAAGAAAACATAACCTTCTCCCCAGTCAACTCCTCGGCTTGTTTGTTTAGCATGATCGGTGGTGCGCTTATTTTTCTCTTGATACACGCCGGCGGTACACGCCGAGGTTCCTACCACTAAAGGTTAAAACAGCCGTGAAGTATTAAGATATACATGTGTTTTGCATGTACATTATAGTAAACAGATTATTACAGACATGACAAATTTCTCCAATCAAAAAAATGTAGAAATGTAAGGTTATAGCATATCAGTTTTTAAGTACATTGATTTCTATTTTCAACAAACCAACCAATGTGTAGAGCGTTCGTCTTTCTGCATTGCTACTGTCTTAACATTGCACCTCAAACTCAGTAAAAGTTTTACGGGGTAAATTCCCCGGTTGTCGCACTGGTGGAGTATTTGCTTACACACAATAAATAGCTGTACTGACTATTATATTCATAAAAACGAATCATAAAAATGACTTTTCTCGTAGCATTGTATTAGTCTTAGCTTTTCACCAAAACTTACAAGAAAGTGTTGTGGCCATACAGATTACTTGCTATGTAAATTTTTAGTGAAAAGTTGCTTCCTTGGCTTCCACGCTGCTTAGAAAGAATGTTGTCCACCCGCTCTCCTGGACAAAAGCATTTGTATCTCGAGTGTCTCCTGGTTTTCTGTAGTTCAGTTACTGATGAATTTGCAGTGGATAAACCTTGATTAAAAGCGATTGAGGGCATGGCCAGTCTTACACTGATAAGCAATTATGCTGCTCCTATAGTTTAGCTGTCTGGTAATGTTGGAGCCAGTACCAAACACTCCACTCATGTGCTAGTTGTGTTGATTGCAGGTGCACCAAAGAGCGACAGAGTGCATAAATGCCTTGGATATTCTAGAGAAGCTGCAGCTAGGAGACTGTCCCTCAAGTTTGTTGACCGATTCACTGGACTTATGCAAGCTAAAGGTAACATCTATCTGTCTATCTATCTTTCTATCTCTCTTCCTCTGTACCGGTATCTATCTATCTATCTATCTGTCTTTCTATCTTTCTATCTCTCTTCCTCTGTACCGGTATCTATCTATCTATCTATTTATCTGTCTGTCTACCTACTTACCTACCAACAATTCTCCTCCATCAATATGATGGTTCTTGATAATTTAGTTAACAGTTTTAAAAAAACAAAACTAGTAAAATGTATACATACATGCATGTAGCAAATAAGTCCGCATTTAGAGTTGTGCAGAAATTCATTGTATCGTGAATAAATAATTAAAGCAGTTCATTCAAACGTTATTTCAAACGCTGTATGAGTGGAGGCATGAACTGCAGGTAGAACATTAGACTCTTATCGTTCTAACAAAGTATGAGTATTTATTGTAATTGGTATCTGTAGTTCTAACTACATTATGGACCTTCTTCACCACAGCATTCCTGCTCTTCCTCTACACTCAACTGAACAATTTCAGCTGTGTTACCGTATCTTATATCAAGAAAAAAAATCCTATAAGCCACTCTCTCAACCATACGAAGAACAAGGTTAGGGGTTCAGCTGGCGGGCTCACATGATTTGTAAACATGACAGATTGAATGAAGAAAGTGGAAAGATCAATAATTACTGAGAAAATAAAACCGATAAAGCTTCAAAATATCACATAATATTGTAATCAGGGATTATTGCCACCAAATAAACTTCTGAGCGCGCTCTGTGCATGTTTGAGAAATTGGCTTATAACCTCTCTCCTCCGCAGAGGCTTCAATAGAGAGAGGCAGAGAGAGAACGAGGGCGCGCGGGGAATCATGGGAAGGGGTAAGTAAGCGAAGCGTTCCCCTCGTTTCGCTCAGCTGGGGAAGAGAGAATGGTGAGTGCGCAGGGATCTCTGGGAAGGTGATAGGAAGCTTCGCTTACTTCCCCCTTCCCATAATTCCCCGCGCGCCCTCTTTCTCTCTCTGCCTCTCTCTCTCTCGAAGCCTCTGCGGATGTACAGTCTTTGTCAGGAGTAGCTACCTCAACATGTTTCGCCGCTTTAAAAATTTAGCTGTTTTGTCGTTTGGTGTGCAGCTGGCAAAAGATCCACTAACTAACTTCCATACAAACATTAATTAACCGGCCTAGGTAGCTACTGTTTCCATGGTATCAAATGCAGAAATTCAAAATGGCGGATTTCAGCCACCATCTTGAATTTTAGACTTTTGAGATTATTATAATTAGTAAAATATATGTTATTGGAAATAGTTAGAAAGCATAGTTGGTTGAAACTAAGAAATAACTAGATAAACAGCAATTCGCAAGTTAGCAATCATTTTTCATATTAAAAGGTGTAATGACGTTGTTTATTTATTGTCGAAAGATGTTTTCCCAATCACCGAATAGTCGTGCTAAAACGTTTTTTAAAATTAGTCAAAGCACGGGTTTCAGGTACAATAAACCGAGATCGGTTCAGATTAACCTTCCCCCAGGGGCGGACCCAGCAGTTTCAAAAGAGAGGGCCACCAGCGAGCGGCTTACTCGTTGAGTACTAATTTTTTGCTACAAAGTTTCGTTTTTGTAAAAAAAAAATCCAAAAGAAAGGGGGGGAGGCACAGCCCCTCCCCCTTGGAACCGCCCCTGTTCCTACCGCCCCCCCCCCCCCTTCGCAAGCTCTTTAGGGACTGATCGTACATATGTTTGTTTCCACCAAGGGACGCTTAGACCTTGACAAGGTGGCCATTATGGGTCACTCGTTTGGCGGAGCAACAACTGTCTCTGCATTAGCGAAGGACAACAGATTCAAGTGAGCTTCTATTGTATACTTAATTATTTTTGTTGTTTGTTTTTTTCGTAAGTTTGTTTGTTTACGTTTTTAATTGTTAAACGTTGTTTTATTTATGAATGTATATGTTACTATAATCTGGTACTGAAGACACCAAGACAAGGTTTATTGAAAACAAAGAAATAAAGACCGCACTCGGTAAACACAGAATGTACAAAAAATTTACCAATCCGAAACGATAATGATTAACCGCAGAATACACTCGTCTTCCATCAATAGTCAACCACTCAAAATTACGCAATTGCTTTCGTTTACGGATTGTTTAAAAACTTTATAAGTAACAAAGTTATCGGTCATCCGTCTTTGCAAGACCTTCGCTATTTAGATAACCCCCTCCGCCGGCTTCTTCCCCCCACATTTAAAGAATATGAACGAAAGATCAAAGAAAAGAGAAGTATCTGTCTTGATATCTTGATGTTACATTGAGAATGTTACAACCAGCACGCTGTTGACATCAAATAACTCGCAGCTGTTGCGTTTAACTCTTAATTTTAATTTCTTTAGAATGTTTCTCTACACATACAACTTTTATAAGTAATCATTGAATTTGTCATGTACTGCGCGTATATGAAGTGCAAAACAACTGTAGTTAAACACTCATCAGAATCTATTAATTTATTTAACATTATGTTGGGGCTAATGTCTTTGCCTATTAGGTAGCAACGTTTTTGTGCTTGATATCAGTGCCAAGCGAAACTTGAAATCAAAAAATGACATTGGCTGTCCTCAGACGCCCAGTCTTGCTCTTCCGCGACCTGCCACTCGGCACCAGACTCCTTGCCCACAGTGTTCTCATCGACCTCAGTACGCATGACAGCTTGGTTTTGTTTCTCACCGGATGAGTTTCCAAGCTTGGTCATGGTACCTTCTCTCATCACTTTCTGCGCGGCAAACAAAATCTTATTGGAGAAATCAAACCAAAACTAAAGTTAAAATGATACAGAGCAGTAACGATTGCTAATAACCAAGAACAGTTAGTTAAAACTGCATAGTTAATTTTGTTGATGTTAGAACATGAAGGAAAGGAAGACCTCTAGTTGCATATTTTTATTAATTGTATACCATTTTTTGAAGTGTTGCTTTTCGACAACAACTACTAACTTTCCAAGAAACACTGAAATGGCCGCTGAAACTAGAACTAACTGACACTTTTTCGTTACACGTTGGCACTTTTAAAATTTCTTATTGTGTCATCAGTAAGACATAAACAAACGAAAGAAACACCATAGTTTGTCTTAAATCTTAAAGAAGCCGAAAAAGGCTAAGCTTAAGGTTTCTTTTCAATTATGCATGGCTGCAAGCTCCTCTTTAAGTTAGTTGTCACACCCTCTTCAAGCTCTGGAGCCTTTAAACTGTATTTCGTAAAGCGTACATTTAAAAAATCTGCTCGTTACAACATATAGTGTGAAAAAAGTAGCGGACTAAGAGTTATTAAAAGAATAGAGTAACAAAAAACACCCAAGGCAAACTGACTGAGTAACTAACAAACATAGACTACTAACTAGTTAATCAAAATTAACAAAGTAACTAACTTAACTAACTGACTGCCTAACTAGGACAGATTAACTAACTGATGAACTAACTAATACATCAAAATAATTTACAGAAACAAACTGGTAACATACTTCAACATTTCTATCTACACTAGAAAAGGTAACCTTACCGTATTGCGAGCTATTCTTGTGACAGACCTTTCAAGGGCGTCTTCTCTCGCCATTAACTCTAACTTTTCTTCAAGTTTCTATAAATTCAACCAAAGAAAATCTCAGTTAAATAGGAATCGTACTAGAGCTAAAAGACAGGACCTCCGTTGCACAAAATATAATGACTTTAACAGTGTTATGATAAGACTGCGGAATCTCGGTAAAACTGTTAACTTTTTATAGTTACACCTTTTAAAAACAAATAAAACGAAACATGTATTAACACACTGTAGATGCTGGGAGTTAGCTCGATTAATGAGTCGCAAGACGAGGCAAAAAAGTGTTTGAAAATAACTGTGGGGATTATTTTTCAAACTTTAACAAGTTCCTAATACTTTGAACCAATTGAACATTCAAAGAAATAACTGAAATGCTCACGTACCTTGACTGTAGCGTTTGCTTGGCACAGACGCATCCTCTGCACATTTTTGATCGCTAAAATTTGGAAGAAATTTGCGAGAAACGGAATTGGCAGTTAAAATGCAAACTGACGTTGAGATAATTTCATGAAATTTGGTTTTCTATCTGTTTTCTCTTTTGTGCATCTTTAATCACCTTTTTGTAAATACCTGAATATGTTTTTGTTTGCTTAGAATAAAGTTGCACTTTATTCTGCAATTGTTTAATTTTTCGAAAATCGTGTTTCCCCAATGTAATGTTTCCTACGCTCTGATGGGCCCAGAACAATACAGATAATTACATATTGCATTTAAAAAGTTCAGTAAGGCTTAACTCTATGAAAACGCTTAATTTGTTTTTTCTTTCTCTCTTTGTTAAGGTTTGCGTTCTTTAACAATAGGGTTTGGGTTATTTATATTGTCTTTTATCCAATGGGATCTTTCGTTCGTAGAGTTAAAGACGACCCAAAAAGTTTGAAATCACAATGCAGAAAATTACTTTAAGATTTACTTTAAGAAAAATCTTATATGCAACAGGTGTTGTTTTGCTAAAACCTAGGGAATAGCTAAAACCTCAGCACTACGTTCACGTTTGATCCCGTTTGAAATAAGACAAGATCAGTAAATTTTGCCTCCGTTTGATTAACAAGAAATACGATAATTTTACAAACAAGAACAATTATTAGTTAGTTTTAGATACGACAACTCGTCTGGTTTATCACAATCGTCTTTCAAAGGTACATGTTCACTGCAAATGATGAACAACTGAAAACCTACAAAACTTGCTATGCAGTTTTACACCTACTGGAATCTGCCGTGATCTACTATTGCAAAACAATCCGCGCTTTTAGAAACATGGTACTTTGCCAGTAAATTCAGCACAAAAATTTAAAGCCTAACGAAATGTTCTTAATCAGTTATCGTTGAAAATATGATATACTTACAATACAAACGTTGCTTCTCTTCCAGAGGATCGCTCCTCGGTGTGTTTCTGTATCGTGTGAACTCTGAAACAGAAATAAAATAACAAAATACCTTTGATAATGCTATACGTACTCCTGTGATAAGGTCACCAAACCTTAAGACTTCGTGTTGTACTGATAGAGTACCCACAAAAGTTGTGCACGGAAAAATGTAACACCATAAACCAGAGTTTGAAAGTCTTGTGTTTCATTTGTACAATGAACCGAAGATTGAAGGCAAAACAGCAAGAAAAGCCCAAATCGCTTTTTCTTAACGCAGCCGCGAACGTAGAAACACTTTAGAAACAGGTGCGAAACTTCAGACGCGTTCAACATGTGGAAGGGTTTGGGGGAAAATTTGATAAATAATTAGATTCTGATGAGTGTTTAAATACAGTTGTTTTGCACTTCATATACGCGCAATACGTGATAAATTTGACTTTCGCCATTAGTTCGTCAGCATTTTCATTTTTAACAACAAATAACCACTCCTTGTCTCAAAGTCTTGAGCTTGTTTTCTGACATTGTGTGAAGACAGTTTTCGTCAAACCTTAATACAAGTATGCCCTTTTTAATAGCTTTTCAGTGGTTGCAAAATTTCAGAGCTTTCTCTTTGAAATCTCAGTGAAAGTGATGGATTTGATTTTTCTTTATTTACTGGTTGCTGCGCTACGGACGCGCTAAACGGACAGTTGCGCGTGCGTTGGTCACAAGTCGCGCGCACCTGGAACAACAAGACAGTTTGAAAGCCCCATCCTACACTAATGTGTTTAATTTTCAATGTAATTTTACGTATCATGTGGCCGGAAACACAGCGAAAGAATCGCGTCTGCTCTTGCGTTTCCTCAACGTTTACACCCAGTTAGTTTGTTCGTACTACGCATGTGCCAGATCTAACGCCTCCTTAGAGCGAAACCTTTGCAAACAATGTACAAGAAAAACACTGAAACGTTTGTTGGAGCGCAGAAACCTTTCCGCCCCGCTCCCTCTCTACGGTGGCACGCAAGTGCACGGCAAAACTAAACTCTTCTCGGAAAATGTTAACCTCTTCACGGCAAAACTGAGCTTCTTCACGGCAAAACTTAACTTCTTCGCGGAAATATAAGCTAACTTCTTTTCGATAAGAGTTAACTTCTTCACGACAAAAGTCAATTTCTTCACGGCAAAAAATAATTTGTTCACGGCATGCCGAGTTATATTCTCAGTTCACGGCAAAACTTGCCTTCTTCACGCCAAAAGTTAGTTTCTTCTGACAGTAAATCTTTATTCATTCACGGCAAACTTCACTTCTACACGCCTTGCCTTCCGCGCATGCGCCAGATTGGACTCCCTATGCCTAGACTCCAAACGGACACAACAAAAATGGCGGCGGCAGGAACAACAATGGCAGTAGATGACAACTGAGGTGATACCAAGCTTTTTCAGTGTTCTGAGCCTCATGTGCCACCTATGTTTTCTTTTATGGAACATGCGTATTTCTTTATGTTGAAAACCTTTATACAATGGTACCTTATTTAATCTTCATCGTCTAATTCGCCCTCGGTTTTCCTCAAGCTCAGTATCATCTCAGTTGCGCGCAAGCACGACATGAAGGAACTTTAAAAGTTTTGCTGTGAAGAAGCTAAATTTTGCCGTAAAGGCATTAAGTTTTGCCGTCGGAAGAAATTAACTCTTGCTGTGAAGAAACCAAGTTTCAATGCCGTGAAGAAACTGAATTTTGCCATCAGAAGATACAAAATTTTGTCATGAAGAAATTAATTTTACCGCAAAGAATTAAACTTTTACCTTGAAGAAGTTAACTTTTGCCTTGCACTTGTGGGCAACCGTACCACTCCTCCCCCTTTTCCAAAATTTCTGGATCCATCTTTGTGAAAACCTTATAACTGTGTTTCCTTATTTTCGCGGGGTTTCAAGGTACCGCGAAAACTAACGGAATACTTTCAGCCTACAATTGGCAAAAAAAATCGCCCGCCCTTATTTCAGCGCATCCGAGTCGCTCTTCTCTTGCTTCAGAACGACCCAGTTAATAGGACGACCCGGCCGAGACACTTAATAATAGAGTTCACAAAACTCAGGGTTGTGGATAACCCTCTGCGACGCTTTTATGATGCTAAAAATGATTAAAATCTAAAAAACGCACAAATTTCAATCATCTTCACCTAATTATAGATAATAACTTGTTGAGTAGTGATTACTTAAGCTTTGCGATATTTAACTCTCGGACGGCCAAGCTACCTACTGTAACGGATTAACCCGAGGGGGGATGATTTGAGACGCCCCCCCCCCCGCATAGATTTTCCAGATTGCTGTATATAAAAGATCAAGTTTTGGCATGCAGACAGCTTTTGGTTAGCTAATAACTTTCCATAACAGCAATCAAGTTTTAATTAAGAACTGTTGCTGTGGAAACAGTCGTATCACAACATGTCCGCCATCTTGGATTTTTCTAAGTTTTTATTTTACGCAAAACTGCAGCAAATTTTACTGAAACGAGTAGAAAACATGTGTTTGCAGCCTCGTACAAGATTATTATTGAGAATACATTCTAAACGAAGAAATTAAATTTTCCCAAAAAATTACAGTTTTCTATTTCAAACCTGAATTTGCACAATTAATTACACATAATTTATAGGTGATGACGTCATCTAATTAACGTCCAAAAATGCGTTCATTGTCAGACTGCAGTTACTGAAAGTTTCAATGTGATTCCTTAAAAGCTTTATATTTTAGGTCAAAAAACTATGGGGGGCCAATTTGACTCCCCCTGGACGTTCGAGGGTTAACTATTTTTAAAAGTTGAGTGGCTTGATGTTGGACAGTTAAAACCACTGTGAAACCTTTATCAGATGAAATTAAAAAAATACATCATGTGCAACCAACACGCGTTGAAAATGTGTGACAATTACAAAAGTCAATTTATCTTCTGTTTGTCCAGGTGTGGTATTTGTCTTGATATCTGGATGTTACCTGTAGGCCAAGAAGTTTTCGAACATGAAAACCAACAGCCAGTGCTTTTTGTCAACTCGCAGAATTTTCATAAATGGAAAGAAAATATGAAACCACTTAAAAAGCTGGTAGACATAAACAAAGGTGAGTAAACAAACTCAAAGACGAGGTTTTGCAAGATCTTTTTTCTTGCTCGGTTACTAGAAGTAAAACGTAGAGTTTTGGTAGACGGCCGCGTTAGCTTTTCGTCAGATTAAAAATGCAAATTGCACATGCTTTGTGTGTAGAATCTAGAATAATTTTGTCGCAATCATTGATAACAAAAGAGAATCAAGTGAAAATGAAGTGAAAAAGAATATGGCGCAAAGTAGAAGGGATTTTTAGAAGAGAATCGTAAAAGCAGGGTATTAGAAAGGTGAAGTTATGTTTGTCCCTTGAGACCGACGACATGAAGATCCCTCTTCAAGGTATATTTTATTGTTCCGTTTGCTTAAGAAATGTGCGTTGTATTTGAAAGCCCTGGCTTTTAATCTGTGAGAATCAGGCTGGAAACTCAAGTCTGTCCTAGAAACACGAGGCAGTTTTCCTTCCAGGCTTACGATGACACCGCTCAGTGCAGAGTCGTGGCGGCAAGAGTGTTCTGCTCTTCAAAATTCAATCCCCTTTTGTGTGAATCCCATAAGAATTTTAGTCTCTGTAAAGATCTAGATCCGGATTCGAATTTCTATCCGAATACTGACTGTGAATATTTTACGGAAGCATGCTTTAATAATATGCTAACCGAACAAGAAAATCGTCTAAATTTAAGCCTGAATCATAATCACTTCACAAGCTCTCTTTCCTTGCTCCATTTAAACATCAGGAGCATTGTAAACAAGCTAGGAAAATTTTGCAATTTTTTAGGAGGACTTAATATCAAATTTCCTATAATTGGTATTTCTGAAACTTGGTTGGAGGAGTCCTATCATAATTCCGATATTTCGGGTTATAAATTTATGCATAATTATAGGGTCGGGCGTACTGGTGGAGGAGTTGGCCTGTACTTAGCCGACTATTTAAATTGCAAACTACGTCCTGATATGGCTTTTTCTAACAATTGTGCTGAATCCTTGTTTGTTGAGATAATTAGGGAAAAAGAAAAAAATGTTATTGTTGGTGTTATTTATAGGCCACCAGATCAAAAGCTAAAAGAATTTTTGGATGATATC